>BMAO01039108.1:0-111990 GCA_019973975.1 Trichonephila clavata | reverse complement strand
CGGATTAAGTTTTAAAAACCAAAATTCATCTATTATAGCAATCAAAATATTTTTTTAGGAGGGTAAAACCCTGTATTAAGTAGTATAACCAAAAATTAAAAATATTTTTTTTCAAATGAATGTTCACATTATAAATAATTTTAAACAAATTGCAATTTGCCTAAAAATAAATAATTAACAAAAACAAATATTTCAATGTAAGAGAGAAAATTAGCATGCTAAAGAGTAAATAGATATGAATGAATGCAAATATAAATAAAAATTATTAGAAATGTGATAGCAGTAGTAAGTTCTGCTATGGGAACTATGGTGAAATAACTTGCAATAGATAAACCGAAAGAAAAAATTAATGATGATAAAGTGATTCTCACTAAATGCTATCATAAATAAGAAACATTAGAAACTTCAACTGAAAAAAAAATAAATTAGTATTATATGAGGTATGGGTGCAATGCTATCTAACATCTCTGTAATACATTTAATATAGAGTATTAAATGTAATTCAGTACTAAAAAAAAATTTATTAGTATGAACTAAAACCAAAAAATCTACCTAAAACAGATGTAACAGGTCCCCATTGAAATAGCCCAGAACCACCAGTACTAAATGAAACAAATAATAAACCATGTTTCTAAAAAATTAACCATTACAAATGATACAGTTTCTGGTTTGCAAGATTGTCAGAAGGCAAAGTTAAGTCATGATGAAAAATCTGTTCAAGGGTGCATCTCATCATAGTTTCAGCGAATAGCCCCCTTTTTGTTAAAAAAAAATTGATTTTTTTTCATTTAAAACAAAGATGAGTTCTTATCGGTCATAGGACCATAAGGCAAAAAACAGTGACACTCAAAAAACATTGTACATTCAGGTTTCTCATAAATAGGAAGCATTATCTTCACAATATTACCAACATGTTAACAGCAATTAATTTGAATTTGGTGTCATTTTTCTGTTATATTTTTAGCAATATTTTTCTACAATGAAAAACATTGAATATGCCGGTGAAGGAAGAATAGCAATAATCATTATTTTCAACGACAGAAAATGGCATGAGCAGGCGAGAAGTGAAGGTGTAGTTTCATTGATTGTAAAAAAATACCCCTTTGATCATCACAAATTATGTTCCGCTTAAAAATTCAGTTTTGAACACACAAAAACACCACACAACATTTCATAAAATCTTAAATATTTAAAATGATATAAGAAATAAAATAAATACATATCAAAGTACCCTTACAATAAGTAATATAATATTAATCCAAACCAAAAGGCTACTTTAAATAGATAAATTAATGCTGATTTTGAAGAAACTACCATAAGCAGCTCAGAACAAAAGAAGTATGTCAAAAAATCTTATATGTAAATAGAATTCTAATTTAAATCACAAATTAACAATCAGTTAATCCCTATTAGTTAGAAATGAATGTCCTTTTCTTTAGTTACATTTTTCTACTTTTTTGTTACAATTGAAAAACATGGAATTTGCCAATAGAAGGAAAAGGGTACATATTGAGTAACCGCAACAAAATTTGCACCACAATATCAAAATAACAGATTCTTATATGTTTTATATGAAGAAAAAGTTAAATTTTGGTGAAAAAGTGCCGCTTTGACTCTAATACATAAGTATCAGCAAACAGACCTTTTCCTTTTTCATGGAAGGAAATGTTGGTGCTAACTTTTTATCGCACCAATGCCAACGTTCAAATAACTCGCCAAGTTGGCAACGCTGATTCAAATGTGTTATATGACTCAATGGCAACCATGTGCTTCATTTCATGTAATGTTGTAATAAATAATAGGTTGTGACAATATGTAAGAATTGAAATGTCATAGGAAGATTTTTTGGTACTTATGAATAATTGCAACAATTGCCAACTCTATTAATAACTCACTAAGTTGGCAACCACGATTTCCTATGTGCCGTCTTCCTATGTGTGCCATATGCTTTGCTTCATATAATGCTGCCAATAGGTTGTGATCATACTTATTATTTTAACCAAATGGTCAGTTGGAAGTAGGCAAGAAGTACTGCTGAAATGTACTGATATAAGCTATTAGGATGGAAGTAGGCAAGACATACCGTTAAAGTGTACTAATATTCAGGCGATGTTTTAGTTCCAAGTTTTACTTACTTTGGGGCCAACTACCTTCTGTTGCCGTGATATCAACATCAGATGAATAGTAACGCAAATGCATCAGTAGATTGATAATACCACCAACATTCAAGTTAGCGAGAAGGAAAAGCAACCACACAAACCCATGTCCTTACAACAGTTTAGTACCAAAATACATACAAATGTTTTCTGCATTGTTGATTCTTTAAAAATAACAAAAATAATAAACAACATGGGGAAAGCAAACTTTTTTCAGATACAGCAAAAAGGTTTAGAGTGTAATCAGGCTTTATTTATAATCATAGTTCAGCTGGCATGAATCAGGAGCATAAAATGAAATAAAACATTTTACGGAAAGTAAATATCTTTGAAAGTGGCCAAAACAATAGAAATGACCTTGCAAGCTGGGTAGTTGTTCCATTATTCAATCAACATACATTATTACAAACCACAAAAGTAAAAAAGAAATAATCATCAACAAAAATTACACAGATACATAAATTTAATGCGGTGGCTAGGCTTTAGTATCACCCACTCACGGCGGGATAAGTGTCCAATTCGACACAATCCAACCAACCTTAGAACTAAATCATTACCAGAGCACTTTAACGGTACACCATGTTAATTTTCAATCGTAAATAGCATGACCAGTTAGTTTGAAAAAGCTGTAAAAAAATAACAGTACACCCCCCATGTCCATTTTCAACCATAATAGCATGACCATTTTGTTTTAAAAAGCTGCACAAAAATAACATCCTTTATCTATTTTGTATTTTCGGAAAAGGATAAATACGTTATAACACATCGAAACTCAATTGTTGCCAAACGGAAAAACAAAATTTAGAAAAAACATTTTTTTATGACGATTTTTTCAAAAAACAAATAAAATTCCATCACAAAGAGTAAGAAAACGAATAAATACAACCATAAATAAATATATTTACTGTAAAATGTGCCACAATCCCCCAAAAAACTGCTCGAAACATTCATTTTTGCAAAGTTAATACTTGACATGTGTGATGACGTCATATCTACATTTAGCTGAAAAATCACTTAAAAATTGAAATTTAAAAAATCTAAAGCGAATTTCAAAAAAAGAACTCTTCAAGGTTAATAGCATAAGGATCTGCAGCTTCTACGTGCCAAGTTTCATACTTCTGGGTTGCTTAATTTGGTCCGAATAGCGTAAACACACAAACTCTTTCTTTTATATATTTAGTATAAATTGTGACATTAGTTTACAACCTTACATATAGTAGAAACCTTAAATATAAAAATAAAAGTCTAATTTTTACAAAACTACAATAAACAGCTCAGAACAAAAAGAAATGTCAGAAAATCTCATACGTTAATAAAAATTCGTATTAGCCTTCGTGTTCTTACGTATTAGCATCACCGCAGCCAAACTGGCACTAAGCAAATCACACTATATCCCAACAAAATCCGACTGATTTTTTTTCACATAAAAACACAAACAAAGAATCTTTGTTGTTTTGATATCAAGGAGTGATTAGCATGGCACCAATTTGGCTTTGATGACACTTATATGTAAGTATCATAAATTCTAATTTAAATCACAATATTGGCAATCTAATAATCTCAATTAGTTTGAATGGAGTGTCATTTTCTATGGTACTTCAATATCATCGCAACCTATTGGCGACATTACATGAAATGAAGCATATGGTTGCCAATTTGGTGAGTTATTAATTAAGTTGGGAATAATACGCAAGTACCAAAAAAGGTAATTGCTTTTTACCTTTATCGGCTAATTCCATGTTTCATCGATGTTGCAAAATAGTACCAGAATGTAGCTTATAACAAAAAGAAAAGGTACTGATGTATTATTGCAACAATCGCCAATTTGTAATAATATGTGAGTATGTGCGAGACACTAAAATAGAAAATATAGCATTAATTTAAATTAAAAGGTTATCAAAAACAAAAGAAAATTAAGCCTTAATTTTGCCAGAAAATTTTAAAATATAAAAAATTTAAACATTAATAAAATAAACTGATGGAATGGGGTAATATGTACCATTAAAGTGTACTAATTACTAATATTCAGGCGATGTCATTTGGTTCTAAGTTTAACTTTGGCGCCGAAAACCTGTGTTATGATATGAATCTCAGATGGATTGTAATCAAGTTAAGTTTATCCACCGTATTAAATTCATGTATCTGTGTATAATTTTTGTTTATAATTTTTTTCTTATCAACTTTTGTGATTTGTAATAATGCACGCTGATTGCGCAATGGAAAAAGTACCCATCTTGCAATGGTTATTAAAGCTATTTTTATTGTTGTGGCCACTTTTAAAGATATTTACTTCCCATAAAATGTTCTATTTCATTTTATGCTCCTGATTAATCTTAGCTCTACTATAATCCTGATTACATCTTTAAATCTTTTTGCTGTATCTGAAAAATTTTTTGTTTCCCCATGTTGTTTATTAATTTTATGTTATTCTTAAGAGTCAATAATGCAAAAACATTTGTTCATATTATGGTACAAAACAGTTACAAGGACCTTGGGTTTGCTCATTTGCTTCTCCTTATTCTTTCTAACCTGAATGTTGGTGGTATTATCAGTCTATGGTTGTGCTTGGGTTACAAAAAAATTTTCAGATACAGCAAAAAGGTTTGAAGAGTGTAATCAAGCTTTTTTTGATAATCATAGTACATCTAAGATAAATTAGGAGCATAAAATGAAATAGAACATTTTATGGAAAGTAAATATTTTTAAAAGTGGTTACAACAATAAAAATAGTAGCTTTAGGCCTTGCAAGATGGGTAGTTGTTCCATTACGCAATCAACATGCATTATTGCAAACCACAAAAGGAAATAAGAAATAATTTGAACAAAAATTATACAGTTTCACAAATTCAATACGGTGGATAAACTTAACTTGATTACAATCCATCTGAGATTCATATCATGACACAGGTTTTCGGCGCCAAAGTTAAACTTAGAACCAAATGACATTGCCTGAATATTAGTAATTAGTACACTTTAATGGTACATATTACCCCATTCCATCAGTATAGAATGATTATTTAGTCTGAAAAAGTTGTATAAAAAAAACATAAATTTTTTAAAGAAACAAAAAAGATATAATACGTTGGAAATCAAATACGAAAATATCTACTGTTATCAAATTAGTGTTGCCAATCGGAAAAATAAAATTTAGAAAAACATTTTCTTAAGACTATTTTTTCGAAAAACAAATGTAATTCCTCCCCAAAGAGTTAAAAAAAATGAATAAATACAACTAAAATAAATATATTTACAGTTAAATGTGCTAAAATCCCCTCCAAAACTGCTCAAAATATTAATTTTCGCAAAGTTAAGACTTGACATGGCTGATGATGTCATATCTCCATTTAGCTGAAAAATCGCATAAAAATTGAATTTTAAAAAAATCTAAAGCAAATTTCGAAAAAAACTCTTCGAGGTTAATAGCATTACGACCTATAGCTTCTACATGCCAAATTTCATACTCCTGGGTTGCTTAATTTGGTCGGAATAGGTGAAACACACACAAACTCTTTCTTTTATATATTAGTATAGAAGAAAACAATGAAATAAAATTCTTACCGCGACATTCTAAATGAGTCTGGCTTGTTGACAATTATTGATTAATGAATTAACTTTATTTTTCTTAATTTTGCGTTTAAAAGCCCTACTAGAGTATGATCTCTTATTTTGTCATATTTTCGAAAGCTCACCGCGCGAAGAGTCGTAACGTAATGAAATGAATTAATAAAAACAAAGTGAAATGAAACCTAATTTAAACCTATTATATGTATCGGCAGGTCGTTAGAATTACCACTTATGGAAAGCATCGTATAATTCATAGTATATTATTCCATTAATTATTTATGTATAAATTTGTATTTTTAGTAATGTGATAATGTAATGTCTAGTGGCATAACACAGAATATTAAGGCCCCCCTGTAAAAGTCAGGTTTTGGGGCCCAAGCCGAATCTTACAAAGGACTTACTTAGCAGACTTTGGACCTCCACCTCAATGCGGGGGTGTACGTTACGCCACTGGTAATGTCATTGACAGACATTAAATGCAAGACATGAATGAGGGAGATCAGCTTTTAACATTAAACTTAACATTTCTTTTATCCAGTATTATTAGGTCTGGCACCTTCAAGGTGGGAGAACTACATTCGGAAGCACAGAGTGTTTTGTAAACAAAAATAAAGTTTCTACTCACAAAAGCGTTCAGATGCCTTCTGGCGGCTATAATGAGAATTCATTAGGGAAATCTTAACATCGCATTTTGGACAAAGAATTGGACACCATAGGGTAGCTAATAAGCAGCCTTTTCTCCTAGCAACTGGAAGGGTGACAGGGGACTTCTGGGGCTTATAGTCCTATCATTTCTCAGAAGGAGAAACAAATTTCGAACCCTTGCTAATCATGAATGCACATTCGGTCTTTTGGTGCAGAGAAATACAAATAAAAAAGTACCAAGATAAACAAAATCTATTATTCTCTTTCATTGGATACTTTTGGACAAACTTCGCACCAAGAGCCAAGTCTTCGTATAGCTTCGTAGTGCAGCGTTTATCTTCAATCAATCAATCAACAGTCAAAGAGACATTGCCATTTGCAAGCAAACAACAGTCTTTTCCATTCTAAATGTTATCTGCATTTTACTTCAAACGATCTTTCTGATGGACGATTTGAAAAACATAAAAGGAAACTAACTCTATTAATAAGACTATTGATTACATTTTACGACTTTTTGCTTACACATGTCGGGGACCCTGTAGCTTGGGGGCTAGCAGCATTGATACGGCGGTAGCTACTCCCCTTCTGAGGGGTGTGTTACGCCACTGCGATTTCCTTGCCTTTTTTTACGCACGCGGGATATATTTAAAACTGAACACACATAAACTGCAATTAATAACTGATTTACGGTTTAAGTTATTGTAATGGAAATTCATTTTACTACGAGCAGAATATTTTTTTCCAGTACAGTGCTATACATTTTTTTAAAAGTGTATAACGAAAAATTATTTAAAAAAAATTTTGGATGGATTTTGCGCATTTGTTCTCTGAATATCCTCCTGATTATGCCATTGAGTTAAAATTATGATATACCTTGTATTATTGTTGTAAAGCCACTGTGATAACTAATTCGTCATAGCCGTGAGCTCATGGCCGTCAATATTTTCAAGTCGCGGGATATAATCTTGATACCACTGAAGATTCACTATACAGGGAGACAGATGCACGTTAAATCTGCAATACTTTAAGTAATCACGTTAGGGTGGTGTAGATATTTGGAGAGGATATTCCTCCTCGTCACTTGAACGAGGTTCAATATTACGAAGTCTGTCACCAATATCTCTCGTTTTGTTTCACTGTGAGACGTCACTGAGATGTGATCAAGCAAATTACGTGAATAGAAACTCAATAAAATTTCAGAATTTCTTAGACATTGAAACCTCATAATGGTACTTGACGAAATTATTCGGTCTCATTTAGGAAAAAAAAGTTGCTTTTTTTTCTTCTTGTAATAATCATATTCAGTTCAAGGTAACAGATTTTCAAGTTTAATTAAAAAACTCAACAAAAATGTTAACTATTGTACTTATACAATCGATCTCGCTAATTCAAAGCTTCGATAATACGAACCTCTCGCTAATTCGAAGTATATGCTCAGCCCCTAGAAAAACTCTTAATATTTCAAACTAAAACGATGCGCTTTGGTACACTCAATAAGTAAAATCTGTGGTCGGCCATATTACAACACGCGATCATTCGTAGTGATGTAATAAAACTCTCGACAATTCAAACACTCACTAGGATGTAGAGTCCTGTAGCAAACAGACTGGAGCTTACATGTTTTGTGTTTGATTGTCTCTGCTTGTCTGCCCTGTAACGAGGCCCCTTTGAGGTTTATCAGAGTTGACTCCGATAACTCTGACAGAAGCTAAAGTGTAATTAAACAAACTAAGCAACTTTTCCCTTCAAAATCATGTTGATGCGAACGTTTTTAAAGTTTCATTTATTCTAGGAAAATCTACTGACAAAGTTAAATTGAATGCCATAGGACAAAAAAGACAACAGATTTTTTCATCAAAAAAAAAATTAATTATGTACGGTATGTATTCTTTTAATAGTTGTTTTCAATATATAAATGTATTCTTTTAATACGGGATTTTAACTTCTGTTTAATATTTATACTGTATTATGTACTTTTTAAAAATACTTAAAAATAATTTTATACATAAGTACAGTTGTTCTTTTATTACAAAGTATCAAATTTAAATGCGTTAAAAAAAAATTTCTCTTCATGAATTTTGAGAGATTTTCCAACCATCTTGATAATGCCTACTCTTGATAATTTGAAGTTTTTCATTTGTCCCTTCAACTTCGAATTATCGAGAGCCGACTGTATATATATATTCTAACTATATGTAGAACAAGACATTTTCTTTTTCATAAAGAAAATGAGATATATTACATAGCAAAAAACATTAAATTGAAATACAATTTCTTTTCTTCTTCGGAAAATCACGAAGAAAAAAAATCATTTTTATCTCCAAACAACTTACGATTTTCCTTTATCAACTATAAATTACTAATAAAAAAAAATAAAAAAAAAATAATAATTTTTTCAAAAAAAAAAAAAATTAACAACAAAATATAAGCATGGGGGAAAAAAAGAAGAGTTTATTAGAATATGTTTTCAAAATGACATAATGAAGCACGTAGAACTTTAAAATAGTTGTGAAGGAGGATAGGATAGAACATTAGAAGGTTTTTTTTTAAGTCTTGCTAAAAAGTAAAATTTATACTTGGCGCTTAAGTTAAAAAATACACTAAGCCTCAGTGGTGTTCACAGATTTCTTTTACGCACGGGTTTATAGACTATAGTGCTGTAGACAAGTAATTTTTTGAAAAGATTGACATGACTTTTTCAATGTATTGGTCTATGGGAGAGGAAAAGGGCATTGCGTGAACCGCAATCACCCATCTTGTCTTTTGAGAAATGTAATGTAAATTTACACTGATTATACATCAAAGACGAAAAAAAAAACTCATTTAAAAATTTTTTCCACATTTGAATCATTGTAAAAAAAAAAAAAAAAAAAAAAGAATCAAATCAAAATTTAGAAAAAAAGAAATTGTCTATAAGAATTTGAATGCTTTAATTTACTGAGGAGCGAATCGTGAAAGAAAAGATAAATTACTTTGTTCCATTCAATGTCGTAAAAGAATCAAACGTTGTTAGTGTGAATTTTTTTTACACTAAAACAGAGGAATATTTTTCAAAACAATTTAAAAACATCTATTTTTTTTTCTGTTTTTACTTGTATCAACCTCAAAAGTAATTTTTTTGAAGTGTGTAAATAACTCAGAAGAGCAAATTCATTTTTAAAATAAAGTACAGAGCGAATGACAAAATAATATGATACGGTATATAATTTTTCAATATTTTTTTTTATCTCGTTTCTCCTCTACAGCGTTTGATTCACGTCTAAAAATGATTTTTGAAAAGATATTTTCAAATTTTCTGAAAACAAAATGAAGATGAAAAAAATATTTATCTTTTTGTTTGGTTTGTTGAGTTCCAAGATACGCGTAGCGAATAAGGAAGGATTTGGGCAGATGTTTTAATGTTTCATCTTTATGCCGGAAGAAATGTCGCATTCACTATTGTATGACAAAAACGGATTGGTATAAAAATATGAAACAGAATCGGAGAAAATATAAAGAAAAAAAAAAACATCTTGCCGAATTTGAAGTTCTTTCGAAATCTCAGAATATGAAAGATCGACATTCTACTGATGCACAAAATAATTAATGTTCTTCATGCCTTAACTATTAATATTATTTATTTATAGAAGAATTGAATACGAACACAAATCCTGCGTTAAAGCGAAGGATGGGAAGCAACCGAAGCCTTAAATCCGATGATTGAAGCTCTCCAGATTACCCATTTACGTCACTTCCTGGCGAGCACATGGACGGGAAATGACATCACGCATCACGTGGTCCCCAGCAGCGGGACTCCAAAACAAGAATACTTCAAACTCTCGGCAGATCATAAACCGAAAGACGCTGGTCTGAGGAAGAGATATCCAGCAGATTTTTTGTAAACACATCTCTTTCTTGCATATTTACACTCCATTATGAATCAGTTGCCGGTACTTAAAAGTGTGCCACCCTTGGATGTGTTCGGAAGATCATCTTAAGTGTTTAGGAAATGAATTCACCTTGCTCTAGGCCAGTGAATTCACGGAAAAGTATTTGTGTGTTGCGTTCCCTACTCCTGTCTGGTGTCGCTCCCCTCGGCTGCTAACTTGAACTTAGCAGCCCATCTGACAGCTCGTGCCCCATCCGAAGAACAGCGTCATCTCGGCAGCACATGGTCGGGAATCCAACTGATTTGCAACGCAGGTAAGATTTTTTAGAAGTCTTCTTGAATTTCGCTGGTGGTTTTCCTCAAAAGAAGTCGTGGGAAAATTTCGTGTCTGTGAACAATACTTCTTAAAATTAAGAATTTTAAAAACTTGACGATTTTGTATTCGTCTTTAATGCATGCTTTTACAAAGCATGTTGAAAATCAAAATGTTCGGTTTTCTTCAAATGTAAATCGTTTATGTGAGCAATGCTTCTTTAAATTAGGAATATTAAAAGCTTGGCAACACTATTTTGTATTCAATTTTCAAATGTATGCTTTTATAATGCTTGTTGAAATTTGAAAAAATTCCATTTTGATTAAATGTTTGTTTAAATACATTTTTATGTTTTATTCTTAAAATTTTTTGTTGCTCCTGTTAAGAAAAAAAAAAAAAAAAAGACGCATACATAATGTTTATCTATAAGAATTTGTTTTAACTTTGCTTAACAAAAATTATTTTTAAAAAATCGACGTGAATTAAAGAAATAATATTGACAGAAGAAATATATTTCAAATTAAAAAAAAAGAAAAGAAAACTTAAATATTTATTTCCAAGCGGTTTGAAGAGTAATTTTTGTAATTTGTAGAGTAAAAAAAAATCCCGCTTGATGTGAAGCATAATTTAAATCATACATTTGAATAAAATTTTGATAAAAACTTAATTTGGGCAATTGTCTATTAAAATAAAAAAAAAACTACTTTGATAGGATTTTTGATTATATATCTGTTAATAGTTTATCTCATTTTATTTGCTATGACAATCATATAATCATCATAAATAAATTTGATGAGATAAATTTAAGGAGCTGTCGAAAAATTGCTTCTATTTAGTTTTGATTTATTACGTTATTAATTATACTTTGACAATTCCATTGAGCTATATCGTTTGATCATTGTTTATTTCATACAATCCTCTTTACGTGTTACATTACAATACTCATTGGCTTTCATGTATTTATTTTCTGCACGAGGAAATACTTACAGTCACAACTTCCCACTAAACGTGATAATTTTTTTTTTTTTTTTTGTCCTTTCGGAAGAATTTAAACTTCCTTGTGTAAAAAAGAATACTATTAGGCATGGCCGTGCGATACCTGTTTGCAAATGATGTGATCAATTACTTTCGTTTTATTGCTTGAAGACCGGAATTTCACGCATTGACAGATTATTTTTTAATTGCAACTGTGCATGTTGGACTGGTTTATGTAATATTTTATGACTACGAACTTGGGGAAAATACTTTCATTATATATAACGATTTATTCTTATTCATTATCATGTTTTCTTTTCTCGCCATTTTTAAGTTAACGTTTCAAAATATTGTTTCCACGATTCCTTTTTTTTTAAAGTTTTGTGCAATTCTTAATATCTATAATTTTTATAAGGTGATATTTTAAACCTTCTTAAAAGAATCTTAAATGCATCACACATACGATGAAGATTTCCCCAGTTCTTGGACGATTTCCCATTATATTGTTGGCAAACGATTTTTTTACGCATCTCATTTTTGTATAACATTATATTTATTTATTTTTGTGCGCTTAGTTAAAAAAAAAACAACATTCTCTGAACAGTATAAAAGTACCATTTCCATATTTTTCGCGGAGAATTTCATCACTGTCGTCTTAAGAATGTTTTATTACTTTTTTTTTTATCGATGGCCTTTAGGTACTGTTCTTTGTATGAAGCACTTGACGCTTATTAACATTTTGCTATTCGAAGTATCTGCTTTTACTTGGACAATCGCCAGTTTTTTTAAATTTTTTTTTTTTTTTTTATCAAGATTGTAGAATTTTCGATTGGAAGTTTGTGATTTATACTGTAACCGATATCTTCTGCTGTGAGAACAGAACAATCAATCTATGTTATTCGATAAAATTTAACATCGAAATCGTTGGAATATTCATTTTCAAGAGAATGAGTTTACATTTTAATGAAACAAAAACATGGAAAACAAGGTAAGATTGTTATAGTTTAAATTTTCGAACTGTTTAATAAACTTATACACCACTTTTCATGAAAGTAAAATAGATTTAATTGTATATTCCGTTCATTCATTTTTATTTTTTCTTATTACCAAGACTATTGAGAAATTGTTTTAAAAAAATTATTTCTGCTGTTTGGTGTCCATTTTTAAAAAAAGTTTTTGAATAATTCTCGACTTTTTAAATTTTATATTGGTAATTATGAATATGTTAACATTAAGTTTTTATTATAGATTATGATTGTTTTATTTGCTTAAATGTATTCAATAAATCTTTTAAAAAATCTTACTAGAACAATAGTGTTTATGAAGCATATACGTTCATATGGTCAGTGGATAAAGGCTCTGAAATGCTGGAAAATTTCCATTTTTACTTAATCTTGTTGAGCCAATTATAAGAGAATGATTGATTATATTCAAAAAGTTTCCCCTCAGACAACTTTCTGTTGTTTTTTCGCAAATTAAGTATAAGTTGATGTTATGTGTTTAAACATCTAATGAAACTAATTGTGTTAATTCTTTAAATGTGAGTTTCTACTGTGTCCTTTAGTAATTGTAAATTTCAAAACCGAGAGCATAGGGGTACTGATTTCCTAGCCATTTTTTTCCTTCCCAGAAATTTTCGGGAACAGGTGAATCATTCCCTAGATTCAAGAACATTCATCAAATTTCGAAAAATTAAAATTAATTATTAAGTTATCATATATATAAAATAAGTAATTTATTATAAAAATTAATTTTCAAAGTATCACCTAGTTTTTTAATATTTGATGATCGATTTACTGTTGGGTCAAACAACTGCAGTTCTTTCGTTTATTATTTTGCTTCATGAAGAAATTTTGCTAGTTGAGGAGGACTAGGACGCGTTCTAGCACTAATTAAAATTTTACTCGGACTTAGTCTTTGTGATGGTATCGCTTTTTATAATTTCTCGTCTAACGTTCAAGTTGTCTTTTCCAAAGTTTCCAAGCTGTCTTCTGAGTGCAAAGAATTTTGTCATTGTTTCCTCTTTCTCGTAAAAAAAAAAACACGTTGTTATAATTATTTTAGATTGTTCAATCAAAGAGCTTTTATTAAGTGAACGTGAAAGATCATCTGTAACTTCAGCAACATGTTTTCTTCAAATATTAGGAAATCCAACTAGATTAACGTTGAGTTTCTCTATAATTTTTTTGAACCAGAGAACATTTTATGTTCTATACTAATTTTAAATTTTTTTAGTTCATTTTTTCAGTAATGATAACAAATGCTCCTTCAGCTGCTTACGTCGCGTTTTGATTGCATAATTTTTGTACGCTAATTTTTACTGGCTTCAAGCTTGCTACAATTTTACATTAACCAAAATGTGTTACTCTTCAATATCAATTGATGCTTCTGAAATTGATGATTTCGTTTCTAAAAATCTTTCAAGCAATGTCAACAAACTTTTCCAGTGTGTTTTGGAGTCTCTAAACAAATAATCTTTTCACAGACAAACTCTGCAGTAACATAATTTTTGTAAAACATCATTTTCTTAAAAATTTTACGATATCCTTTATTTATTTATTTATTTATTATTTTATTTATATTCCTCGTATAATTTTTTCTCTCAATAACCAATATGAAATAGAACCAGATGCTTTGGTATCTTCAGATTCTAAATCTAACTCGCTTTTTCTTAATCTTCCATTAGCTACTCATTTTCAGCAACATCTTCTTCATGTAAAATAGATTCTAATTCAACAGGGATTTCTTCCAAATCCGCTCTAAAGAGCATCACATATGGCCAAGTATATGAAATGTGCATAGTATATGTCAGAAGGGGTGAAACTCGCAGCCTTGAAATCGCATGCGGCCTCCATGAGTTTCTTGTGTGGCATTCACAAAAACTAGCATTTCTATTAATTAAAATTTAATCATAAAGATTACAACAGTTTGCAAATCATTGGAATTAAATACAGAAAGGTCTGATTATATGTATGTTTCAAAGACTGCTCGTGGGAATAGCCAATTGTTCATTTAAATGTTAGAACACCACCTAATGCAGCATGCCTACACTACCAAACAGGCTCATGTAGAGGAATAATTAAAGCTTCACGTCATGAAGTTTCATCCAAATATATGTCTATACACTCACGTCCAAAATAAAGGTCACAAACATGTTTTTAGTCATAATTTTAAATTGCCCAAAGAAAAACTTTACGAATTTGTATTTCATATATTTTGATGAACGGGTAGTACAATATCAACTTTCAGTAAAGGAAAAGCGGTTGTTTAGCGTTAGTTTTTGCAGAATTACTGGATTGAGACCATTTAAGCATATGAGATTTTTCCTGCTGTTTTGTGAATATTGCATTAAAACAAACAAGTTAGCCTGTTAGCTGTGAGTATGGCTTCTCATAATCGTTTCGATCAGGGATTCCCAAAGTGGTTTATATAGACCCCCAGGGGTCTATGACGACCTGCAAGGAGTCCACGACAACAAAAAAATAATTTGGGGATCCATGAGGTGTAAATGGGGGTCTACGATAAAGGCTCTCATTGAACCAGATCGTGACATTAATTTAAAAAGAAAATTTTACAAATGGAAACCAGATTTTACTTATTTAACATATTTATTTATTAAATTAAATGAGGTTAATTTGCCGTTATAAGGTGACAACATAAATTTTATTAAAACAAGGACCATCAATTCAGCGCTTCTTTCCTGAATTAAGCTAAAGGAGTATAATATTGGATGTCACGAATTTTTCCTGTTTCTCAATTGGTCACAGACAATCTTCCAGGAAAATGACGTTTTAATCTACGTCTAATGTTTAAATGCCCTTTATTCAGATTTTGAAACTAGGTTTGAGAATGCATTGGCTATATGGTAATTAGCACAGTGATGAATGATTGAATGGCAATGAATTCATATAATCACATTGAAGGGAAAAAAATGTCATTTTACAAGAGGAACTGATCGGAATAAGCAGTAATGGAGAAATTAAAGTAAAGTTTAGAAACGGATCTCAGCAAGTTTGGCTTTAAAAAGATATATCTGTTATTTATCTCGAATTATGGAGCATTGCAAGAAAATTTTTAATATGCTTTTCCTAGTAAGAAGGAGTTTCGGCGTGGTTGTCAATCTCCAAAATGGAAAATATAAAAAGAGAGAGAGAGAGAGAAAGACTGGACATATTACTAAGCGTGGAAATTTAGGGTTAAATCTGACAAGATTAATGACAAATGTTATAAGTTTGTTATCGAAGCAACAGATTCACCCTTATCAATATTAACATTTGTTTGTTGATCAATTATTTTATGTATCAATTAAATTTTAAGTTAACTAACATGTTTTTCTTCAGTTTTAAACTTTGTACTTCACTACAGTCAGAAATTCATTTTTTTTTTCAAAGTAACTCTACACCAGTTGTCAAAAACACATTTAAGTTGATAAATTTGAAAAAATTCAATATTACCGTATAAGCGGGATTCACACAAAACCGAAAAACATGGTAAGAAGAGGAGGTCTATGAGACTAAAAAGTCTGGAAACCTCGGTTTAGATTATTCCTTGAGAGGGAGAGCTGGGGGGGGGGGGGGTTGGCAGTGTATATATATATGGTCGTGTTGGGATACGACCAATTTCTAGGTATCAATGGATGGCTAGAAAATTTTTTAAAAAATCACATAAAAATGCGCCTGAAGGGATTTTTGGTGCATTGCAAAGATGTGAAGCGTATTCTGAAACAAAATTTTTTTTTTCAAAAAGAAAAAAAAAAAAAAAAAAAAAACTTAAAAGTTAACAGATTTTTGAGTAATTAAATTTAAAAAGACGCATGTGGTAATGTACGTTTAGAATTTCCAGTTATAAAATAATGTATGCTTAGAATTGCTTGCATGCTTTAAATTAGAAAATCCGTAACATTCATTAATTTTAATATAAAATTATTTTCTTAATGTTGAAAATATAGTAGATTCCACGACATTTTTTTTTGTTTGTTTCCCTTGTAGTTTTTCTATTTTTTTTTTTTTTTTTTTTGATGGGTAAGATGTATAAAATAAATAGATATTAATTTACAAAAAGGTGTGAATAATTTTTTTTAATGCGTAGTGTTTATGAATATGAAATTTGTTTTACGTGGTTTCAAAAGAATATTGAAAGATGAACCTTTATATAACGAATTTTCCAAATAACGAACTTTTTTTCAGGATTTAGCGACTTCGTTAAATAGAGGCCCGACTGTAATATGTAGTTCTATCTGGCACACGTTATCGAATCGAATTATATTTTTGCTGAAAATTTAACTTCTCTATTAGTTCCCTGCGTTCACTTTACTCACACGTGCCTAAAATTGAATGAAGAACGTTGCAGACAATGTCTTTAGAAAAAGAACACATTCGGAAAATGAAGTTTTCATTCTATCTAATAAACACATTGTAAATAACTGTTCAAAGCGAATGGAGGACGCTATAAATGGATTTATGGGGGTGGATGACATTTCGGATCAAACTGATAAAAACTTGACTTTTGCTAAGACAGTACGGATTCTTAAGAAGCGTTCTAACCAGAGCTGATGTTGTAATTTTAGTTAATTTTAATCAAGCCTTTTGTGTATGTTCGATTATCATCGCGATAGGGACGCAGTATGGGTACTTAAACAATCAGATAAGGAATGCTACATTTTTCAAATGGCATAGTGCATTATCTACATTTCGCCACTAAACTTTTCTATAAATATGCTTTGTTGATAGTTCTTGGTCAGTATCGTGATAGTCTTATCTGTATTAAAATTTTTCTCGATTATTCAGTAGTAAATAAAGATTGCACTAATTGACTCGAAACTATCAGATGCTATTGATAGACAGTGTTGATGGTTTTTGATATCGACGCTTATAACCATTAGTAGTATGGAATTATTCGGTAGTTTAAAGCAGTAGTGTGACGTACACCACCGCATCGCGGGCGCAGGATTCTAGGGGCCCAAAGCCTGTCTGGCTTGGAACTCAAAACCTGGCTTTGGAGAAAGGGGGGGGGGTAATGTTCTCACTGGTGTAAAGTGAAGGATTACAATCTATTAGTAATCGTAACTGCTGAAAGATCGTTAAAGAAAATTATATAAGATCCTCTTTTGATTAAATTCATATAAAAAATAGCGCATGCTATTTTAGAAAACATGTATTGATTTAGATTGTCAAAGCATTTGATGATGTTGGCTTTAATTTAGTTCTTGAATTAATTGTAGAGAAAGCAGATAGTTCAAATACAACTGTACAATCAATAGTCATATTAAAGACATAACCATCAATAATTGTACCTTCGATGTTTAAGAACACTTAAGCACCATCTAAATAAAGTTTAGTTAATGTTGCATTTCTTTCTTTTTTTTTTCCATCGAAAATTTCGCTCATATTTTATACAGTAAAATGATGGAAAGGACTCCTAAGTTGACAGTAAAATATCAGTTGTGTACAATATCATTTTAAATCAAGCTTAAATTCGAGACTGTTATTCTACCAACCAAACATCTAAGTTTCATTTTGAATTCTAAATGTCTGTACTGTTGCTATTTTGTTGCAAAATTCACAAAGATTTGCTTTTTTAAAAAATATTTAAAGTTCTTTTTTAATTTTCAAATGGCACTTTTAATCTTGTAGCTATTATGATGTTCGATTTGTTTTATCCATTGCATTGTACTTAAGATATCAGGATTAAAAAAAAAGGGCAGTGAGCATATTATAAAGAAGAATTAAATATGTTTTAAAAAAGGGTTTATTTGAATTAGGAAGGCAAGTATTTTTGGAACTAGATTTATTTGTGTAATGGTGAAACAATATCTAACAAGTACCGTAAAATCTGGCATATAACGCGCACCTATACTTTCAAGCTGCCTTTTTTTAGTTTTTAGATATATTCGATGTGTAACGCGCATCTTCTTTTTTAAGAAAGAACCTGATTTGTACAAGTGCAGTGGTATGATATTTTGAAATCATTTATTCGAGGTATTTTTCCCAGACTTTTGAAAAAATACTATAATTTAGAGCTACAACCCTTTAAGTTCATTAGGTATGTCATTTCTTTTTAATAAACAATATTCGGATCTATGTAGAAGCCTAATTTTTTATGCTTATCCTTTTGTTTATCTTTGAAGCTATCATTTTTATACCCGGCGTATAACGCGCACCCGTAAATTTCGATCTTATTTTTTAAATTAAAAGTGCTTAATTAATTTAAATTAATCACGGTAAATTTCAATTCAATGTATAAAATAAAGAAAAATTTTACAAAATTTAAATAAATTAAAATTTTAAAAATTTGGTGGATAATGTAAAATTAACACATTAACATTTCAAACCTCAAGTAGTATAAGTATATCTCAGTTAATTGAGTCGTGCCTTTTAAGGGGAGAATTTTTCGAACCCCAAAAAATATGACTAATAATCTTTCAAAGATATCGTATTTCTTACGTCTCCGATGTTCAGAGGTATTGTCATTTAACAGAAGTTGATTCCTCGCCAAAGTCACCCTATAGACTAACACTAATTGAAGCCAGTCACAATTTTAGTCCCACAGAATAAATTTAACTTGCTAAGAAAGATGACTGTCACTTCGCTTCAGAGGGCTGACGTAGGGTATTTTTTGCGAAGCACGTAACCTACAGGTTCTTATCTCCGATCTGGAAGGTAGTGAAACTGACTCATAGATTCTTCACATGCTCTGAAGTTGAAGCTAGGTATAAAGAAATTAAGTTTAAGATTTGATAAAAAAAAATAAAGATAATGCATTTGAAAGCTAAAGAAATTAATATATGTTTAATTTAAGAAATAACTAAATAAATCGAGTGATAAAAATTCTTTTTGTATTTCAGACAAGATTGCATCAATGGAATTAAAGTTAAGAAAAGGGGAACGTTTGTCCAATCGGGTATGCAGTTAGATGTCCGAGGCTAAAGTTTAAATTTCAAAGTGGGGGAAAAGAATCAGATTCCACATCGAACTGAGAACGGGTAATCCTTACGCCTGACATAATCACCCTTAATTTTACTTTTCCAAACTGGGCGAGATGGAAATTTAGCAATTTTCGGTGAATTTCTGAACTCCACAACAAGCTGAAAGACAGTTAATTCAATTGACTGTTGGAATGATCATTAATTTTGATTGTGTACATGAGTTGTTAAGATTCAGATAGGGGAACAAAACTGCAAAAAGAATTTGCGTGAATCAAAGCTTTCGAATAGGGTGGAATTTTTATCAGGGTATATTTATCTGTTTTCTGGGTGTATAAATTGTTGTAATTATCTATATTATTAAAAAATTAACCTCGTTCATGAATGAAAACCCTTATTGGATCGAAATTTATGTATTTCATAAATCCTGTTGCTGTTGAAAAATTTTCCATGTTTATAAGTGGTCAAAAAAAAAGCTAGTACTTTTCATTTAACCTCACTTAAAACCATGATAGTATATTTTAATTTGAAATTTGCTTTGTCCTCTTTTCTCCTATGAAGATTAAGCCATGTAAAACTGTAAACGTATTAATTTTGAATGATATGTCATGTACAATTTCACTGCATTTTGATTATGTATGATTTCATATATATTTTCTGTTATATGCAAAGAGAAAATGTATATTAACTCTATTATTACGAATTCATTTCATCAGTGTGGAGAGGGGGAGGGGGGAGAAATACTCCTCAAATGAGGACTTTGTAATCAGGCCACTTCAGCTTTTCCCATTAAATATTTTTAGCCCTATGGAGGGGGGGGGGGGCTCTTAATAGTACGATGAAGATGGAGTCTTAATTTATCTCGTCGAGGTCAAATTATATAAAGCACACAGTTATATATGCTTGTAACCTCTGTGTGTTGAGCGGTCCTCGTAAAACTTTTATTTTAACTCTTTTTTCTCTCGATATTTTTAGTTCGTTCTCGCCACATGACCATGACTCAAAATTACGAGATTCGTCTCCAATAGCCCTCGTATAGCTTCAAATTGCAACCTTAATAATCAGTCTGTTGTATTTTTGAATATTCTACGATTAATTTTATATAGAAAAATTAGAATTATTTTATGTTTAAATCAAGAAGAGTTACGAAATTATTTTGGAAAGTAATGGTATCCAGTTTCCAAACATTATTCATGGATTACACAAAATATTTCATGTACTTTATTTTGTTAATTTGAGTGTAATAATAGTTGATTATTTGTTTCTATTATTTTTTGTATAAATTTCAGAGCGAATAATTAATATTTAATGTCTTTTATAATTAAATTAACATAACTGCATATGAGATTACTAGGCGTGAAGAATTTGTAGCTACAATAACGAATTGTTTCATTTCTGATAACAGCGCGATACACAACTTTTTAGCTTGAGTACTTAAAATTAAACACTTTCTGTATTAATTGCAACTTTAAAAATTAACACAAATTTATCAAACTCTACTCATTTTTCTAAATATTAAATGAAATGACTGTTAAGAGAAATCATATAAAAAATAAGCATATTATACATCACATATAATTTTTCATGAAAGCAATGATTTTGATTATGTTCTCCTCCAATTATTTTAAGATGCCTTGGGGTAAAGAGTTATCTTTACCCGTGAAAAATAATTTCTTACCTCACAAAGTGAGAAAAACTTTGTTTTGTTAAAGCATCAGATTGGCTAGGTTTACCCAACCTACGGCCTGATCCAAATTTAACCACTTTCGGTTTTCCAACAGATTTTTAAGAAAAGTTTAGTTTAATTTAATAATTTGATTTTTTTAAAAAATATCCAGGTATTAAATTTTTAACTTCTTAAAGTAATTTTAAACTGCTGGGCATACGTAAAGCTATCCAAATCACTCAAAATTGCAATACTGGAGATTAGACAATGTTATGCATCCCACAACTCCCAGGGAGTATGTTATAAGGGTTCTGGGAATTCTGGCAGAGGTACCTAGTTTAATGAAATACTCTAAAATTGTTGTAGGTATTGTTATAATTGGAAAAGACGATACAAACAAAATGATCTGGTAGAAAAATGCTAATGACATAACGGGATGATCGACAGTTTTCGACAATCAACTGGAAATGTCTTTCGACTTGTGATATTTCAAAACGTTTTAGTAAAAAAAATTTTTAAAAAATCACACATCACAGTTTGAAGAGTCTTAAATCAAATACTAATGCAATATATATGAAAATGAAGATAATACCAAAGCTGTTGAAATATAATTTTGAAGAGATTGAAATGGGCTGAAAATCTCATGTCGTGAAATAAGAAGTGCAAACAAATTATATTTTTTGATGAAAAGCAAACAGACCTTGACGATTTCGACAGCTAATAACACTATTGGAATGATTTGAGGAATAAATTGAAATAAATTATAGTTAAAAAAACTAAAAAACACGCTTTTATGGTTAACCGAACTAAAAAGTATAAAAAAATAATTCTCTTAATATAAGAGTAAAATGATTAACGATCGATGAAAGCATGTATTATTTAGCAGCTAGAACATAAATTTTTTTTCTTCGAATGCACGAGTCGTTTTTCAGTTCCATTTTCAAAAAAACTAGAAAATTGTTTATATTATGGTAAGAAATTGCTCACGCACGTTTCGCTTTTAGGGTTGCAACTTAATCTTTTATTTGCTAAATCTTGAAATGGTACATAGAATTAGTCGCCAAATCTGAAAATGGTTAGTGGAATTTGTTGCCAAACCTGGAAATGGTATAATGAATAAGTCGCCAAATCTGGAAATCGTTATTCCTGATGATCCTGATCAAGACAATGGAACAAAACTATTAAATTATTGTATTGTCATCGGTTCTGGACAAGTGAGCAAAATTTTGAATTAATCTGACCTTTTAAAGTGGGTAAAAATCAAGTTCAAAGATTCCGTTATATACAAGTGAAGCTTATAAAAGCGCGTCAAAAAAGCTTCGGTTGATCAATAGTTACAGGATTAGTAATGGTTAGAAAAGCTATCAGTCATGCTGGATTGTGTATTTATGGCTAATTTCGGACGCATAGACTTAACGCATTATCAACTATGCTGTAAGACACAGAGGGGCAATTGGTTTGGCTCGTGGGCCACATTTTGAAAGAGGAGGATGCTGGAAAGCCGCGCATCTGTCTCTTTTTTCAAGAATATAGCATTGATTAAAAAATAATAAATATAAACTAAATAAAATAGCTCCGGTTTTATTCAATTCTATTTACTTTTCTATAATTTTTTTGATATCAGGAGCGAGATTGCTTGTCGATTCTCATCACAGCCTGCAAGTTAATGTCAGCCAACTTCTATCAACATTTACACTTGTTGATCTCCATGCAAGAAAAACTTTGCTCTCCAATCTAATGTTGACCCGAATATGTAGAACATTATTTGCCTATTTAAGGTATCCGACTACCCTAAAACTGTGAATTTTGCCAAAAATTGACAAATTTATTTTATGGTTTTATTTTATGGGCCATCTTATTAGCTTTATAAAAATACCAAGTTTATCATTTTCCGTTTACTAGAACAAAACTACAGGTGTTTTAGTGAAAGCAGATGTCATTACTTTAAGCAAGATGTTATACTTTAAAACGCGTTTTATTCGAAATGTGATTTTTTGAAAATATTCAAACGGGGTCAGCGATTGCTAAAAAAGTTTTGAACATAATTAAAACTGAATTTTTTTCTGTAAGTTCTGTATAATAATAGAATTGTTTTAACTGTCAGATTTATCCATCACTGTTTTATTACAAAACTTACTGTCCCTTATGTGAATATAATCACTGTCTTTTTAAGCATTTCTATATGGTATCCGAGATAAAGTGCTCTAGTTTTTGTAAAAAAGAAAATATCTCTTATCCTGAAGGTCATTTCAAAATTGAATAATATAGCAACACATTAGATTGAAAATTTGTTCATAAACCTTGGGTGCAGAATGGGCCGCTTTTATGCTATTTTTTGTCAATTTTTACCTATTTTTTCCCATTTTAGTAATAATAATTTCTTTTTCTCTTCTTAATTTTAGCAAATTTTTTCTTAAAATGCACTAAAGAAATCTAAAAATAGCAAAAAAAAAATCTCCATATCTCCTTTTTTTTTAAAAAAAAAAAGTTGTCGCAACCAGTCGGATACCTTAAGTTTCTGGCTGTCTTGGTGGGTTGCATGAGGCTCGTGGGCCGCTATTTGTCCACTCCTGCTACAAGATCACCTGACATCTCGTTTATTGGGTGGTGATAACTGTATATTTCAATGGGTTATTGCTTCTTACCATAGTCCAGACTTAAACCCTTTGGTAAACTTATGATATATATATATATATATATATATATATAAATAATGTCACATGGTTTAACCGCGTATCAAACTGTGAGACCTATTGATGCCAATGAGCTGTAAATATCCATCGTAAAAAGGATGGTACAATATTTCTGAAATAGAACTTGACCTGCTGGTCATTCCAATGAAAAAGAAAGTATTTGTGTTGTAAATTATGAACCGGGTGGTCTGAGGGGGTGGAGTGTGGTTGATACCACCCTCAGACCCCACGTGGTCTCTCTCGATAGAAACCATATGTAACGGATTCTGTCTCAGTGGAATCTTGAACTTGGCTTCAGCATAACTAGACATGCTGTTGTTTACTCCTTCGTTTTAAATCGGTCTCGTATTTCTTGGCTTCGGCGTTCCAGATGCCGTTGTTAACTAGATTTTTATCTTGAATATTAGAATTCTCTTTTAGTTTCAGTCTAATTAATGTAATGGTTTAATTTGTTAAAGATTTTTAAGTTTATTGTTGAAAGTTATTGTTACCAATAAATCCAAGAAAAGAAAAATGTCTAGGCTCCAGAATATTATTATTATTATTGTTGTTGTTATTATTATTATTTAACACCACAAACACGCAACCGGTATTCACCACAATTTGTGTGAGACTATCAGGAAAAATATAAAGAACCTATATCATTAATTTTCATGCTTTTTTCTTAGGCTCGTGATCGTATAACTTATTAGCAGTGTATTTTTAAAAAAATTTATTTCTAATATTTTTCTTAATTTAAACCTTTATTGCATTGGTAAAAATTTCTAGAAACGTAATGCTAATAAATATGCCTCGGTAATATATTTATTTCACATGTGCGTACATTAAAATAAAAGCTAGTATTTCATAGTTCCGAAATTAAAGTGATCTTTATAATTTCTTTTAATGGGTTTTTTTGGGTGCTACATGTTATTTTTGCACTATTGCTTTGTACCAAGGGGGATATTTGGATGAAATCTTTGACGTTTCTTATCGTGGTTTGCATTCATTTAATGCTTTGCTTATACTGCATACAGAACCTCTACTGTTGGATATTTCCTTTGAAAATTACTACAAAATATTTGATTTTTACGCCTCCACCCCAGTTAGTCAGGTCTACTCGAATTTCTTTTCCATTCATGAAGCAATTCCTTTCCCATTTTTGTTGTTGTTGTTAATTCCAATTAATTCAAGATTAGTTATTTCGTGCCAAATTCTTTTAAATCTGGGCCCCAAGTGGCACGGTCGCGATGTTAGTGTTCTAACCTTCTCCTTGTTTTCGAATTCAGGTTTCACTGAAGACTCATTATGCGAAATAATGGGGAATGTAGCATGTTAAACGGTTGAGTGGTTAATTAAAATCAAATTAAAAGCAACAAATAATGTATTCAGACCCCGTAATTCTGAACCATGATGACATTTGACTCTGAACACCATTGTATATCTTCATTACACCAACTTTAAAATGTTTAGCTTCGCTACAAAATGGTAGTCGGAAGAATGAGACCCTAATCTATGATGTATCTCTATCAAACAGATATTTCGGTTTTCAGATTTTCCTATCCATAGATATTGGGAAAGGGAGGTACTAGCTCAAGTGTATACTCGTCACTTGCCCGTGGTTCAGAATTACGAGGTCCGCTGCCAATATAGCCTTCGTGTGACTTTCTATAGCGTGACATTAATTCCGAATGTATTATTATCTGTAAATTATTTTATTAATGTTTGATATTCACTGCATTCAACGCTTCCTGTTGTATATTTCTGCCTATGCAGGTCTTCTAACCACAACTATTTCACCTGATAGTTTCGAACTGTGTTAACGTGACAGTGAGTTAACGTCTTGAGTTAGCATCCCACTCTTCAAACTTCCACACCACTCCAAATTGGGAACTTTAAGCGTTATAGATTTAACGTGAATCAACTGCTTAATATGATACAATTTTTGGGGAGTCAGGACACGAACACGGTTTTACAGAGACATCCCCGATCATGAGTTAGATTCCATGACTTCACCACGACTGTGTGTGTGTTCAATATTTTCCTTCTAAACTATATTTGCTTTCTCATTTTGAGTTTAATTTAATAGAATCGAGTTTTTAAAAAATAAATTTTGTTTAAATATTAATTTCTAGCTTAGTTAAATGAATCATGGTTGTCTAAAATTCGCTGTTTTATCTTTTTTGTCTTGCAAGGTTTTGAATGCTTCCAGTTATTGTAGTTATTTTTAATGACTGATAAACCATCCTATATGACTTCGAAAAACTATTTCCGCATAAAATTCTTATGTGCGTTTTGTCGCTTAGTTTCTGTTTCTTTTGTTTGATTACTGGTTTTCAAACATAAACCTGTCTTTTTCTGACATGATTTATTCGATGAAATATATAATATTGTCTTTATTAGAATATCGATTTGAATCATGTTTGCGCCGAACAATATGAATTGAAAAAGAATAAGTACTTAGTTATATTTTCTTCTACTTTGTGATAAATTCTTCAGAAAATATCGCTATACTCTAGAGAAGACAGCGCAGAGAGAGAAGACTTTTTCGGAAGGAATCTGTGAGAGTGTTAATGTTAAGTAATTGCAAAAATATGGGGGGAAATTCCGTTTTAAATCGCAAACTTGTGTAATCCTAACTTGACTTTAGTTTATTTTAAAGTCAAATCATTCTACATTGCAGAAAATAATAGAAATTTAACGCTACAGATATTTTATGGAGATCATATTTAGTTTTACTGTATGATTTATGTAGGATTAAATTAGATTAGTTCTACATCCATTTTATTCCAAAATTAATATATTTTTTAATTTTTCCTTTATACTTTATCCGCCGTGTAGAGGGGCTGAGGCATATTAAATCTATCTAGGCTCAAAATCCTCCCTTTTGGCGTAGTGTGGAAGTAAGTGGGAGGATGTCTCCCTCGTCATTTTACCCGTAGTTCAAAATTACGAAGTCCGTTGCCCATAGCCTTCGTGTTCCTTTCAGTATGACATAAATTAAAATCAAATAAAATCTCCGTACCTCAATTCATGTCGCTCTAGAGTGGCCCGGTATGCTACCACTTCGATTTTAGTGATGGTCAACTGGTAGTCATTTCTTATACCATGCCACATCTAATGATGATCCGGCGCTTCTTATTGTTCCAGGTGTGTGTGAGGGAGTTATATATTTACGTCGCGTTATAAAGCTGTACAAGGGCTGTTGGCGATGGCGAAAGCTGTTCTACAGGATCAAATTCCTGACACGAGTCCGTGACCTTGACCATTAGGCCACCGCACTGTTCCAAACCGTCGTACTTAGGTTGCTTGGTGTTGGATCCTTTTATGATAATTCGTTCAGTTGGTATTAAAAATGCTAATACAGTAGAACGTCGTTTATCCAAATCAGTTGGGACCGTTCGGATAACCGTTTGGATAACCGAAAACCGAATGCGATCCATACAGTATATGATACTGGACAGTATACAAATATTGAAAATCATCACATGCGGGAAACGGGCTTGAAAAAAAAGTCAAATAGTTGCAAAATGTCACAATTTTACCTTGATTGGGGAAAATAATCACTTATTTTTCGCTGTACCATTGTACACCGTTTTTTCGCGGCAAGGTCTCCGATTCTCTTCAGCAGCAGTACTTGAGTAGGACAGCTGTCTGATTGTTGTTCGTACCACTCTATAGCTGTCTCTAACGCAGAAAAGACGTCAGAATTTGATGGACCCTTGCTACTTTCGTTGTTGTTGTCCTCGTCTTCATCCATTTCATCATCGACAGAGTCGGATTCTTCTTACACAGAAGTCACTATCTCGTCATTATTTAGCACTTGAAATCCACACTCTTCTGCATCGCATGCCATCCAGGTTTCTACATCAACAAAACTCAACAAAAAAAAAAACGTATTCACCCCTCACTTGGAAACAAACTGACCTAATATTTCGCGCAGATATTTACCAAATCACACAGCTGAAATTCCCCAAATATCCCTCACCTTGGATTTTCTCGTCACTTTTGGCCTCACAGGAAACAAATGTTGAGCATTGCACTGTTCGAAAACGTATCCGGGCTTTGGTTCGGATATTTAACGCTCTGGATAATAAACGCTCGGATAAACGACCTTCTACTGTATTGTATTTAACCAGATTGTGCCAGTTAATTGATAGATTATTTTTTTTAACGTCGCTCGCAGAAGCTACTCGATGGCTGTCAAGTTGTGGAATTGACGGAATTAGTGGCATTTGCAAACTAGATGATAATTCGAAAATGTGCTAGGAAGACAAAGGGAGGGGGATGAAATGATTAGCAGAAGGGTCAAAAACAAGGAAACATCCCCACGATATACAAGGGGTGATCAAATGAAAAGGTACGAAACGACACGGTGGGTACAAATATATAGACTTTATTCAAAATATACACCATAGGCCTGAGCACAACGATCCCACTGATGAACAAGCCGCAGGATTCCTTGTTCCCAGAATTCCTGTGGCTGTGACGAGACCCAGTCCTTCACAGTGTCCTTGAGTACGTCGTCCGAGTTGAAGCGCTTTCCTTTCAGGTGTTTCTTCAGTGGACCAAACACATGGAAATCGCAGGGTGACATGTCCGAACTGTAGGACGGATGGTCCAACGTCTCCCATTGGAACTTGTCCAGTTCCATTTGTGTGACTCTGGAGACGTGTGGACGCGCGTTATCATGGAGCAGAACCACACCCTCCTTGAGCAGCCCCGGTTTTTGTTCTTGATGGACCTGCGTAGGCGTCGGAGTGTCTCACAGTACACATCGGAGTTAATGCCTTTTCTGTGCTCGAGTTGCTCGCATCATTTGGACGCCGCTTTTTATAAGAGCCTTTGCTCTCTCTCCTGCGCATGCGGGCACCCGCGCATGATCCGATCCCAGTCAGAGTCTCCAATGACATCCCGAGATGTCTCGCTACATTCTCCCTTGGCGGAATATGCAAATATTTAACTGTTTCATTTTTATGTCGTTTCGTACCTTTTCAATTGATCACCCCTTGTATATCTTAGAGATCTGTCATCCGTTCTTACCAAACACAGCAAAAACCATGAGAGATACTAAAAATCACTCGAATATCCGGTGGTCCCGGATTTACCTAATAAAGGGGGGGGGGGACCCCTCGACTAGATACTTAGAAGTTCAGTTGACTTTAAGTCGCAGTTGTTCTCATTATTTCGCATTATTGTTTTTTATGTGAATAGGACTTGAACATTAGATTTGACTCGTACATCCCACATCATATAACTCTTTTTATTATTCATGAGGTCATGAAAAAATACGTTGAGAAGAAAAAATCAACACAATTTCGTTTCCCTAACATATCAACATTCCGATTATCAGTGGCGTAACGGAGAATATTAGGGCCCCCTTGCAAAGTCAGGTTTTAGGCCTCATGTCGGATCTTACAAGGGATTGCAACTTGCTGTTAGTCAGGTTTTGGGTCCCCCAGATCTCTCTCCCCCCCGCAGTGCGGGGGGTGTACGTTAAGCCATTGTTGAAAAATATCTTCCTTCCGTTATTGAATTACTTGATTATATACCCTAAACCACCTTACTGAAAAAAACTTGATTTTCAAAAGTTTCTCAAATCTCAGATTTCAACTTTTCTGGGATCTTCCTTTCATGTATGTTTTTCCCGAGTTGCATAACCTCCATCAAGGGAATGGAATAAAAAAACCAGAAGGAAACGTTGCTTTTTTAACCTTTGCGGAATTTCTTCTCCCGGGCTTTTTGCGGTTTGTGTTTCTCCTTTCATTTGAATATCTGAGTTTGGCTCTTGGTATATTTGACTGTATTCTAATGTGTCTGGTGGGTCCTTCGCAGAGAACCGGTCTATAAGGCGAGTCCGTTGACTCAAAAAAATAACAGACCGCGTCTTTTTCTGGAGCGGATTTCCGAGAACAGCTGGAAGAGCACGCTATCATCCTGCTGTTTGATAATTTAAAATTATCTTTCCTTTTTCTGTCCACCTCTGGCACTGCCTAAAGTTCCGGTCAACTAGATGGACTCTGGTAGAGGAAAAAGGTGTTAAGTCAAAAACGTTGAAAATGAAAATTTAAATAAAATTAATTCTGTATGACTTTTGATAAAAATTAAGGAATGTTTAAAGTGTGACGGGGTAAAGTTTTTGGAAGGTTTTGTTTGTTTTGTGTGTGTTTATGTATATATACCTATATATAATATAATATTTTTCAAGCAATATTTTTTATAATGCAGCAATAACATAATCTTAAAAATCCGCATTTTATTTGTCTAAAACTTATTTGTAATTATGTGATTTATGTAAAATCAGTCGCGCTGATTTCGAAAATAATTATCTATTTTATTTTTCTTTAGAAACCTTGAAAAATATGATGAAGAGTTTTATCTTTAAATATTCGCTTAAAAGTATAGCTCTCTTGTCTAACATTAGATTTTAGGCCGTTATTTTATTTAGAAATTAATATTAAATTTTAACTGACGTAGATACATTACTTTCTAAGTACCTGCACGTTTCGTATAAAAATAAGGAGAAAAACGTGCACAAGAGATAAGTAAAATAGGAGATCTTTCTGCTTGATTGATTGTTTATTAATTTCGACACTCTGAAGCAACACAAGGGCTATTGGGGACCGACCTCGTAATGATAAACCACTGTCAATTGACGAGGATGACACCTGAGCCCGTTATCTAAACTTTCACATCACGCCTACGTGAGGACTTTGAGCCCCGACTGATTTTAACAGACCCTCTACATGGTGGGTCTTTTGTGGAATGTTTCGTTTTTGAGGACTCGTGCTCCTGACTTGACTGAAACATTGGCTACCAGTAGTTTGTGAAGCTGAACACTCTGCTATTGAGATCATGTTCGCCTTTGAGCCTAACTAGAGTGAATTAAAAAAAACGCTTCCGATTCTCATAGACATTCTAGAACGTTGTACGAAATACCGAGAAACACTCGGTCAAACGGAGCATGTAACGGAACCGTAAGACATGCATAATATGTTGCGGAAGAATTGTGGATTCTACATTATACTGGGTACAGTTCTTGAGAAAAAGAGAACTAACCCTCTTATAGAAACCAGATTTCTCCACATCGCGTCGAGAACTTGGAGATCCCTATAGGTATGTCACAGCTGTTCCGCTATTCAACGCAAAAGTTTTCTCTGAGTTTGTATATTTAAATTACGTAATAGCTGCCAAAAATGGATTGGCTTTATCTGAAAGGATTTTCACTTGTTATTTACCACTTTAAAACAAATGTATACGAAGTACATTTGTACGTTGGCTTCTTTCTTGAGTTGTATTGCACGCTGCTTTATATTTGTCGCAAAATTGGATTTCAGAAATTGAAAAGAAATCCAAACTAGGTATTGTAGGGTTTGTATTGTAGGATAGGATCTTGTAGTGTGGATACAGTATTTGAAGGTTTTCGGAATTGATATAATATTAAGCGACCAAAAAAAGAAATTGCCAGTGGAATTGAAAACTCTGTTTAAAGACGCCGAGTTGAGTGGACTTGAGCGTCGTCGAAATGAGGGAAAAAACGAAGGCAAAGCTACTTGGGGTAATAATTTTCCAAGTGCCTATTTCCTTCCTGAACTCATTAAGAAACTGTCGTGTAGTCATTTTGAATACTCTGCGACGGATTTCTTTTAAGGAGATCGATGGGGGGGGGGGGGGTGTATAACGCTTTCATTGTCAAGCACGAAATCGATTTGTCTGTGCGTTTGTGAAATCGCACGAAGAAGTTTCCTTTTAAGCAAACGTATGATGGATAGATGTTCGTGCCTTTTCGTCGATCGATGTCACAGAGTAGAGGTTAGGAATCTTCTCAAGGAACATTTAAAATGGATGCAATGGTTACTTAGTAGTATATAAAAACATTAGCTGTTAGATATTAAAGATATTTCGATACAAAATGTTTCACTTGTTCATTGCTGTCTGAAATATGTTGAAATTGGAAAAAATTATTCATTTTCAAAAGGTAAAAATAAATTTTTTCTAAAAAAAGAACATGTTTTGTTATTTATGTTAAAAGAAAACGTTTTGCGGAAAAGATATAAATAATAGTGTTTTTCTCATTCCATATTTAAATTAAAAAGGTCATGCTATAAACCCGGGGGGGGGGGCATTGTTTTGGTTCGAGGACCACATTGTGGAAGCGGAGGGTACCGGAGGACCGCACCTTTTTAAATTAATTCCATTCATCAGTTCACTTTGCATCTCAGAAAAGGTGTAAATTGTGCCATAAAAATCAGCCAATAAAGTGGCATTTGTTCAATTCCTACTATTAGTTCACATTTTCTCCCTATATATATAATATATATAGCAGTAAATAATTCAAAAGAAGACTAATAAATCCCAAGCATCCTAAGATCAGACCGGAAGAACCAAGAACATGGAACCATGACAAACCAAAAAGAAATGTATCTAGCGGGGAAAACTATATATATCTTGTTCAAATTTTCAATCGTTAATAAAATACTTTTTATTCATCCACTCAAGTTCAAATACATTTTTTAAAACTTGTAGTGGATGACATTTAATATTAATACAGTTTTTTCAGATATTATTTCATTAACTTTATTTAATTAATGAATAAATAGTAACAAATATATAATAGTCCAACTCCATATTTAAAATCACTCATTGTGTTCCTGTAGCTCAATGGATGGCGCGTTGGACTTCTAATCCAAAGGCTGTGGGTTCGAATCCCACCTGGAATGGTCTAATTTCTGAGAATGTGGTTTTCTTTCTACTATACTATTTTATTGAAATAATTAAATTTAATGAATGAATAAATAGTAACAAACAAAAATAATAGTCCAACACCACACATATATAGAAAGGAAAATAGAAAATTGCTAGGAAAATCGCTTTCTATTTTGCCACTTAACATTGTGACTCTATCATATGTATATACATATTTATAAATTAATTGTAATTTTTTAATAAAAAGTTATTAAAATAAAAATTTTCTTTGTTAACATAAGTAAGAATTAATTTTAAAAAATTTTATATTACTTGTTTTTATTTTATTTATTTATTGTGCTTATTTCATATCCTCTGTTGCTGCAAGCACATTCAATTTTAGAATCAGTTTAATGAGACAAATGTAAACAATCGCACTTTTCTTATAGGCGCTTATCTGCATAGGCACGCTAGACATGTATGTGCCTAGGGCGTTAAAGATTTGGATGCGCAAAAAATTGGAGGAAAAAAAAGAGAAAAAAATTTAAAATTACAACGAAAGTACCACTAGCTGACGAGTCCTGAGAGAAGCATTTCTGCCTTTAAGAGAGTAAAGATTGAAATGAGATCTACTATGGAAAAAGAAAAGCTTAACGGTTTTTGATGTTGCTATGCACTCAAAATGGTATTAAAATGGAAATTGATTACAATGATGTCAGTAATGATTTTACAAGGACCAAAGTTCGAAAAAAACCCTTTGTTGCACGAGTACAATGGCAGTGACACAGCGAAGAATGAAGATGTCTAAAAGTAAAAAATAGTAAAGCGATAAGCGATGAAAAAGTTGATAATTAACAAGTTGAAGACAGTTCATACAATAATGTATACTCCGTACTGTAATTGCAAACGATTTCATTTATTTATTGTACTAATTTACAGAAGAGTGGGTGAGTGGTTCGTGATGTTGTAAAGTAAGAAATGAACTAAAGTGGCCAAACCATGCCATTATCCTTTCCTTACGGTTGCCAGTACAGGATACGGTGGGTCCCTAGGTAGTAGGTAATGCAAAGACTCTCCAAGGAACAAAAACAAATAAAGGGAAAAGAGTAAGAGAATTAAAGGAAAAATTCCTAACCAAAACAAAACTGGTAAGATGCGAACTGAATGAGGGAGATGCTCTGGAAATGGGGGGGGGGGCGTAACAATTTTAAGTGCCTACGGCGTCGGGGAGGTTAAAAACGGCCCTGACTTTTCTACAATACTTTTGAAATCAAGAGTGAGCAGTGGCGTAACGGAGAATATTAGGACCCCCCCCCCCTGAAAAGCAAGATCTTGAGCCCTAAAGGATTGCGAAACCATAACATCAGGTTTTGGTCCCCCGGGGTGTGGTGGGGGGCACATTACGCCACTGGGAGCGAGATTGCTCGTTGAAATTCTCCTCACAGCCTGCAAGTTAATATCTGCCAACTTGCATCTGTACTTACTCTAGTTGATCTTCATCCAAGAAAAACTTTACTCACAAATTTTTGTCGACTCAAATATAGAGAACATTTTACGTCTATTTGGTTTCCTGACAATTTTGGCGGACCCTAGAAGAACTCTTTGCGGGCCGCGATTTGCCCATCCCTGCTGTAAACAGTTATATTTATATAAAAAAAAAAATCGCATTATAAACTGAGGAAATTAAAAACCTAACGAGGAAAGATAATTATAGGAATACATCACACATTATTACTTTTCATTTGGTTTGATTGTTATTAAAGGAATGTGTGTGTGTGTGGGGAGGGGGTTAAATAATTTATTTCTTAAAAACACTATAAGAGATTTATTGGCGACAGACTGCGTATTTTTTTTTTTTTTTTTTAGAATATCGGTTAGACAAAGAGCACGAAGCTTGGGCTGGCACTGTTCTTTCCTATCTTCCACATTGTGCTTTAAGGAGAAAGGGGTTCATTTTAATGTAATTTGCAACAATAACTTTTTTGATAGATCAAAGATTCGAATACATAATACTCAAATTATTACCTACCTTGATCAATTGGTTACCGCTACCTCCACTGTTACCGTCAAAACTTCGATTCGACTTTATAGATTTGGAGACAGACAGTCACAGCGGAAATTTAAATATTAGGGAAATTTAAGGAAGAAGAATTACACTCTACATCAAAATCCTCTTGCTCGTTATTTCGTCAGTTAGAGCTTGACGGTTACTTAACAGATTTTCAAATAACGTTTGTTTTAAATGCTTCAAAGGCTATCTAGACCAGTAGTATACTTTCGGAATGTAGGCGGGGTAGAAGAATGGGATCCTGAATTTTTGCAGCTATTAAACTGTTTCTTAAAAATGTTGTTTAAAATCATTGGCGTAGCTAGCCCTAAGTCGGCCCTGTATCAAAATTTCTCAGATACCCTTTTTGGGGGCCCCTTAATATGTTATGCATTGTTTGCTTATACATGTTGGGGCCCCTGTAGCTTGTGGGTCCTGTATCATTGACACGGTGGTAGCTACGCCCCTATTTAAAATGCACAAATACATCCAAATAGTTAACGAAAGAAAATCTGAATCCTCTTTTAAAAGAAAGAAATCTCCTTAGGTAAATTATCTATTTAATTTTTAAATGTAAATAAAAAAGTACATTAAATTAAATATTTTTAATTTAAATATTTTTAGTATTATAAGAGCATGAAGTCTATTTAAGCCACTGACCTAGACCTATGGCGTGATGCTTATAATGTTATTAAAAACGGGCATTTTGACCAAGCAAATTAAACAGACGCTATTCTCCGAGAAATCGGTGTCAATTTCATTCTTTGGTTAATGTGCACATATAGTGCATCATTTTCCATTTTACGAGTATCTGATAGAAATTTATTTGATACATGTATTTGAATGACATATCGATTTAGTATTTGAATGAGCAATGAATGCACAAGAGGCTATGTGTGGGCTATTGCAGGTGGACCTCGTAAAAGTGTACCAATCAAATGATGAAAACGATATCAAAGTGGGTAACTCATTGCCGTACGCTGGAGCTTGGATACCTAATTCTATTTAAGGTACAGAAGTCCCTAATTTCCCGCACGATGCGTCAGGATGAAACCAGAACTCAACTTGAATTATTATTACCCGAAGAAGTTTTGGCCCACGGACTACCACCGCGTTTTCTCTCTCTCTCTTTTACACAAACACACATATTGTTTCTTCAATTTATTTGTAAGGAAAGAACTAATTGATTGGAATGATCAATGAAAATAACGAAAAGTTCATTTCTCATTTCAAGGTCATGGATCCTTCAAATTCCATGAACGTGTTTGAGATCCCTTGTTTACCCTACCATGAATCGTATCTAAAAAAACCATCTTGCACGTAAATGACACCAATGCGTAGCATTTGTGCAACGAAACAAGATTTTCATGCGACTAACTGGTTGGAAGAACCCAGATGTGTCAGGAGAAGATGGGTCATGGAGGATGGATTATATTTTCTGCTGCTTCTTTTTCCTTCGTTCAAGTTTATCGGTTTCTTTGTTCGTTCCCTTGGGGCCCTTTTTCACTTTCCTGGCAACTCTTCGTCGTCTGGCTGCAGTAGATATGCATCACTTTGAAAAAATAAAAACGAGTTCAAATTTACTTTCTGAATTTTCCGTAACACATGAGCAAGCGCCTGAGATCCAAATTGTTGTTTCTTGGCACTTTTCGCATTTTGTGTGATGATTTTTTAATTAAATAGTTTTCACGCTCCTGTACCATCGCGAAACTTTTTAAAAACACAGTATTTCCAAAATGGAGTTTAAGGGCAGCTTCTTGAAGACATAAATTATTCTGTCTGTTTCGATGGAAAATCGTATTAAACATTTTCTCTTTACGGTTAAAATTAATTTGCAAAACATCTCCAAATATATAACACACTTCTTAAGCAACTAGAGGCCTTTCATATCATATTTAAAGTATACGACTACTCTAAAACTGTGAATTTTGCTGAAAATTGACAATTTTTTTAATGATTTTATTTTATAGGTCATCTTATTAGCTTTATAAATATACCAAGGTTTTTATTTGCCGTTCACTGAAACAAAAGCTACAAGTGTTTTAGTAAAAGCAGATGCCATTACACTTTAAGCAAGATATATGTCATACTTTAAAACGCGTTTTACTCGAAATGTGTGTGTGTGTGTTTTTTAAATGCTCAAACGCGGCCAGCGATTGCTTAAAAAGTTTTGAAAATAATTAAATGTGAAATTTTTTGTGTATGTTCTGTATAATAGTAGAAGTGTTTTAACCTTCAGATTTATAAATTCCTGCTTTATTACAAAATTTACAATCCCTTATGTGAATATAATTTTTTAAAGCAATTTCATTTATAATAACTAAGATAAAGTGTGCTCTAGTTTTTGTAAAAATAAAATATCTCTTTTCGTGAAGGTCATTTCAGAAATGAATAACATAGCAACACTTTTCATTCAATCAGAATTGAAAAATGGAAAATTTGTTCATAAACTTCTGGTATAGAACGGGCCACGTTTAAATTATTTTTTGTAAATTTTTACCAATGTTTTCCAATTTTAGCTATAGTAATTTCTTTTTCTTTTCTTAATTCTAGTATATTTTTCTTAAAATGTACAAAACAAATCTAAAAACACCAAAAAAAAAAAAAAAAAAATCCCCATGTCACCATTTTTTTTAAAAAAAAAAGTTGCTGCAAGTAGTCGGATGCCTTAATTGGATTTAAAATGAAAACAAATCTTCTACACTTTGTACTTGTGGTGGTGAGATGAAGATTTAACGCAATGCGAGTTTGATTGTCCCCTAGCCATACACTTTATAATACTTAATTACTATTCGATTGTTGAGCTCTAACGTGTATCACCTCCCCCCCCCCCCCCAAAAAAAAATTAGATAATCTTTTGTTAAATTGCAATTAACCTTGCAATTGTGTGATATAATTTTCAACACTTTCCGTAACTATCAACTAGGAAAAAATGTTTTTAGTATTTAATTTCTTAAAAACAGCGTGGCGAATAGTTATAGACTCTCAAAGTCCCGTATTAATGCAGTTTATTCTGATTCTCTTCATTCCTTATATTTTAATCCCTTTTCGAATGAGACTGCCACTGAGATACAAGTCAGCAGGAAGCGTGAATGAAATATTTGTGTCGAGTATGACTCAACATCGTGTATTGACAATAAAATTATGATGTAGAGATTGACAGGACATTTGTCCGGAAAGGATTAAAATTATTGTTGGGCACATTGCGAAAGCATATACAACTTATCATTGGGAACATAACTCAAAAATAAGCGCTCCTTTTTTTGGACTCGTCAACAGAGAAACGATGACTGTTACGGTGTTATCATGATCAGATTAAATAGCTCAGTTTCAATGTTTGGTTCGTGAATCATCATGTATTTTGATTAGAATTGGATAAACTTTATTATTTTTTTTATCTAGAGCTCTTGACCTTGAGCTTAACGAGGTTTTCTCTGGTCATCACGTAATTTATTTTAACTCCAAGATAGGGAGCGTTGCTTTGTAGTAAATAAAGAATGTTGTTGAATGTGCTAATTTACGTGTAAGTAATGTCATACTTAAGCAGAAGTATCAAACTATGAGACGCATTCCCTTACAAATGAAATTTGAGCTGGCCGTTTCTGGTGATAATTCCTTTCTTCACTCTTCATGTGCCTTGGTAGTATGAATGTTGCTTCCTGTACTTTGTATTATCTTGTCTTTGAGAAGTACATTATTTAGCCATTCTAATTGTATGTAGTAATATACACATATTTTTATGGAATTCTCTGCGCAGAAAGGCTTCGATTCCCATTTTTCCTTGAAATGTTTTCCCTTTCGTTGATATTTCTTTTTCTTGTTCGCGTTGAAAAACCAACATTCTAAAGGCGGTATCACACGTAAATTTTCCGTGCAATTTTTTGGCCCAACTTTTCGCCGAATCTGAAGGGGAAGGGTTACCGTAACGACATGCTCTGAAGTCAGCCACGCTCTTTCTCCACATTGAAATGTTACTCGCTGATTTTTCTGCTTCGAAAACGACCATCCAATATTATTTCTTTTATTTCACTCGCGCTTTTGTTTATGGGGGTAAACAGAAATGGAGCATCATTCTGTTTAAAATATTATACGCCGTTAAAATATTGTACACCATTAAAATATTATACGCCATATCTAATGCGTTTGATGCGAAGCTACCACTATACCGCCATCTTGTTTATGACGTAGGGCACCTAAGAACCCCATTGGCTGGAATTTCAAGCAACTTTCTCAGCTCACTGGCAAAAAGTTGTTCGAAAGCCATTGCTATAGCAATGGAGTAAAAATTGCACGAATTGGACCAAAAATTGCACCAAATGTGTACGTGTGATAAGGCCTTAAGGATACACTGACAATATTGAACGTGGATTTGATACAAATTTAGATTTCTTTAATAATGATGAGTTGTTTGACAATTAGTACACAAATCTTACATCATTGCCCAAATAATATCTTATCTTGCAAAAATTAAACAACAAAAGCAAAGAGTCGGGTAATCAAAACAACAAATACAATAAATAGGGTTATCAGCCAATGATACTGGGGAGAAAAATGAGAAAATGAAAGCTCTATAAGAAATGAAGGTTCTTATTGTGACCAGTAGTCTGGACCATTGGTTCAGAACAGTGAGAGGGAGAAAACTGCTTAAGTGTGAGTTGGTTGTGCAGATCTCTTCAATTATAGATATATAGAAACGTCGTTTTCAATAGTAGAAGAAAAAAAAACAGTCGTCTAGTGATGCTTACAAAAGTGATACATTTGATCTGTATTCGTGACATCAAGCTTGTCAGCGATATTTCAGTCCTGTCATCGTCCGACCGTTGGATCGAGTCCTGTTTCCTCTTTAAATCCCATATTGTACAGAAGCTGACGTCACCTTAAATTTGCGGGGGCTCAAACTCCTCATGTTGTCATGGGTGTGGAGAATGAGTTGTTGAGCTTGTTAATTGACAATGGTAAGAAATAACGAAGGGTTTGGTTGTGATTTGCGGACCATGTGTGGGACAGAAATTGGCAGACGGGAAACATACGATATTTTTTTGCTGCAGCTATAGTTGATTTAACAGTACAACTGTACGACACGTTAGAACTATTTTATTTAGATATACGAATATAATTCAAGAGGATTGCAATAATTACTTTTACTTTTTCAAACACACTTGTTAGTTTATACGAACAAAAATATTAAATATTTGCGTGCAGAAATGCAAAATATTTCTTTCCGCTGTATCGATGTAATGAAGGAAAGAAGTGTTTTGCCCTTTTGGTCCCATTTAATTATTGTCCGAGACAAGACACCAGCCAATATTGAACACTCGTGATTTTTCGCATTATTGTTGTAAAATGATAGCTATTATATATTTCATGTCCCTCGAGATCTTGTAGGACATCAAATATATAAAATCTACAATAACAAAAGTTCTTTATCCCTTAAGAAATTAACTCTTCCACATTACGAAGGATATTGAAATTCTCCAAAATTATTTATAACATTTATCTTCATGAAAAATGAGTGATAAATAATAGAAATGAAGCACGAGATTTCTCTTATCTCCCTCCCTTCACAATTTTTCGTAAGCCTTTTGACGCACGAATGATTCAGCTCATCAAATTGGATGAACCATTCAAATTTTGATCTATATGTAGTACTTTTCTTTTTCAATTGAAAATTTTGCTCTAGAAATTATGTTAAACAATAATTTGACTTTACCCCCCGCGCTATTGCATCAAGAATCTTTTCTTCCAAAATAAATAAATATACATATATAACTTCTCTATGACGCTAATTTCCATCAGAAGGTATTTTACGACGGCGCTTGCACTGTTTTGAATTTTCGTTAAAACTGATTTAAACAGTCGGCTCCAGTGGCTTAGAGGTAGCGTACCCGCTTCACAAGCTTACGGTCTCGGGTTCGACCCCGGCTGGAGTTGATAGATTTCCTAAATGCGAAAATCGTGGGAATGCATGTCATAGGATTATGTGGCATGTAAAAGATCCCTTGAGTACCAATTTCATTCTGGTACTCTCGGCAAAATTAAATCACTGCAATATTTAGCATCCGACGAGAGCTTAGATTGAAAATTAATTCAAGAGTCCAAACTTGGTAGCGAGGCCGCCATGAGATGGTGCCACCATAAAATGGCTCTCACATTTGGGGACTTTCCGTGTCTGCAAAGGCTAAAATTCAGCCCCATTGAAAAAAAAGATAATATGAAAATTTTGGAATGTTAATATAGCCTCTCATATTGCTTCACAGTGCGACAAAAAGAATTAATAAAGCATTTAATAAAAATCAATCAACCAAACCCTCAAAAGTGAATAGTCAGAAATCAATTTTCACAAAAGAAAGAGTGCTAAGTAACTTCCAAAATTGTTTACCAAAAAAAAAAAAAGTAAACGTATTTAGAATTTTACTTAAATGGCATCAAAGAGATATTCATCGCACAACCTGAATAGACAAAAGTTTTATATATCTTCTTTATTGTTGTTGGTTCGGGTGGAGCAGCATAAATGAAATAAAACCGATCCGCGCACTTCCCGATACATTACAGGGAGCAGTAGATAGTATTGCTAAATTAAAAACAGAATTTTGGAAGAAACACCCAATTCCTTTTACCTTGCACCAGAAAAAAGTAAACAGATTTCATAATCGAGGTGGGCGGGGGGTTAGTATCAGATCGCTTACAAATAGATCCCATTTCTATTGCCAAGTACTCTCCACAGAGAATCAGACTAATCTGCAAAAATGTGTTACACCTTACTGACCGCAAATGGGAGCTATTTCATTCTATGTATCTGAGAACAATGGATGGTGGTGGGATAAGAGTTCTCTTAGACTACTTAGGATGGAAATGACGTTACTTATATATGCTTTCACGTAGGGTCGTGAAGTTCTTGTGTTACGTTTTGCAATAGGGTATGAGGCTCCACGCTTTGGTGTGTGTGTGTGTCAAGGCTAGCAAGGGTCACGGTTGGTGATCACCGTTATCAAGCGCCAGCTGTATATTTAATGATTCATTCATAATCGTTAGCTTTTCAGGTAAGAGTTTGTTGTGCGTGCTATTATAATGTGTGTGTGGTGTTTTTCTTGTCTTAATCATGTCTATTGTGAGTGGATATTCTGGAAGGACCTTTTTTGTTTCCTGAAAAGCTTCAATAGTTAAGAGTTGACACATGCGCGTTTGTTGAACATTCAGTTAAATTAAGCACACGGCGCATTTTTTAGCTCAATCGAGTGCCTTAAGGCGGTATCACACGTGCATTTTTTTGGCCCAACTTTTCGCCGAATCTGAGGGGGAAAGGTTACCGTAAACAAAACGGCATGTGCTCTGACATCAGCCACGTTCTTTCTCCACATTGAAACATTACTCGCTGATTTTTCTGCTTCGAAAACGACCATCCAATATTATTTCTTTTATTTCGCTCGCGCTTTTGTTTATGGAAGTAAACAGAAATGGAGCATCATTCTGTATAAAATATTATACGCCGTTAAAATATTGTATATCATTAAAATATACTACGCCATATTTGATGCTAAGCTACCGCCATCTTTTTTATGACTTAGGGTGCCGAAGAACCCCATTGGCTGGAATTTCAAGCAACTTTCATTTAGAGCAACTTTCTCAGTTCACTGGTAAAAAGTTGTTCCAAAGCCATTGCTATGACAACGGAGTAAAAATTGCACGAATTGGAACAAAAATTGCACCAAACATGTACGTGTGATAAGGCCTTTAGACTAAAAAAAGTGAACTTTCAGCCATTCTGTAAACTATATTTTCCCTTATCATGTAAATTTCATTTTGAAAAGAAAAATCAAACACATTGAACACCAGACAAATTTAGAATTACTGATTGTTCTTGTACTTCTAGTTTTAATTTGCTGTGGGATTAACATCGCATTTCTGCAGACCCCAATTTTTGAGTTTGTATTTCGCGGTATGGGACGAAAGCGATCTTAGAACTGGGATACTTTATTCATCTCTCTCGATCAGGGATTTAATTTTATTTTACTATTTATACAATAGTCTTCATTCAACATGATGGCCTTTAACAGTCAGGGTTCAGTCTCAAGATCGATTCCATTTTCCTTGGGGATGATGGTCATAGTAGCCTAGTGGTCAAGGTAGTGGCAGGTATGTCATGGGTTCGTGCCGAGTGCCGCTGAAGACTCGGCGTACAGAGGAGGCCGATACACGTTTAATCTGTCGAAGCTCAAACGTCCTCCCGTGGATGTAATGTGGAAGTTAGGAGAGGAGGGTGCCAGCTTAGATGTCGTTCTCGTCACTTGACCAGGGTTCAAAATTACGAGGTCCATCGCCAAAAGCCCTCGACTACCGACGGTAATATTCACTAACTAACTTACTTCCTAGGGGATGAAGTTCGCTATTCTTATCATCTGACTGCCTCGATGGTAATTGATGGTAAATAAGCTAATCGCTTATTGATAAAGAGAAAAGTGATGTTTTTGTAATAATTGTATATAGATTTTTGGTACTATTCTAACTAAAATATACACGTATGTGTGAGGGTACACATATGGTTTAGACAAAAAAGCTTAATTTTTGATAAATATCTTCGAAAGAATACTTTTATTGCAAAGTTACTTACTACAAACACAATAGCCCCAAAACTTGCATGATAATGTTAACAGTTGAAATAGATCCGTCCATTCATTTATATAGATTCATAATTGAAAAATCTGATTCCAAAAATAGCTAGCTTTCCTGTACTCTATTAACTTCTCTCCGAATAGTATTAGAGAGACTTCGATTGAGCTAGAAATTGTACATTTTTAACAGAGACATGTGTACTGTGACACGGTCCGTCGCCAAAAGCCCTCGTGTAGAGCTGAACGTTCATATGCACTCACTCACTCTACCCATAATCACAGAACCGATATTTTTTTTATAACCATAGAAATAACTGTACAAGTCGCGGAATTAAAAGGGAAAAAATTTAAGAATAAATCCTAAATATTCATTTTAGGGTGCATTATATTTTTCAGTAACGTCCACTGGCTTGCGGCCAAAGGATATATCGAGGAGAAAGTTTTAGAATCCTAATATAGCCCAGTAAGTGCCATTTAAAAAAGTTATAACAGACTATGAATATAAAATTTCTGTGCCAGAAATTTTTCAGTTCAACCAATGAAATTTTAAGGTACCACTGTGAATTTTGTTTACCGGCCATTTTCTGGATTCGTGAACGTAATACTAAAATTCTACGGAAATTTACCTTCCTTCTCGTATCTAGATTATTGTATATATTTTAAAGTAATAAAGTGTTTACTATAAAAAATAATGAAGGTTATTGTGTGGTTGTCAGAAAATTCCTTTAATTTTATTAATTTAAAATTAAAATTTAAAATTAAGATTTGAAAATTAAAAAAATATTTTCAGTATTTCGAGAAACTTTTTATCGTAGGAGAATCTTAATTATTTTTTGCTTCATTACTTTTTATCTAGATATCTTTTTTTGCATACAAGTCGATATGTTAGGGAAGATTTGACCACTCGGGTACCGTGGCCACAGTTGCATCGCAAATACTTGTCTAATAGCGGGTTCGTCGTGTAGCACATTAAATCTGTCGAATTTAAGTCCTTAAGCTGGCGCATTGTGGAAGCAAGGGTTTGATTGCTAGCTCAGATGTCATTTTCGTTTCTTGATCGCGACTGAAAATTACGAGGTCCGTCGCGAATAGCTTTTGTGTTGCTCCAAAAATTGTGACGTTCATAAACATTCAATCTCAACTGCGTATTTTACTTCTCACCTGTTTTGGTATCTCGAGGGTCTAGCTTACGTTAGCGTACAAGTATTCAATGTCGTTACATTCACTGTCAAACTGGGTGGCCGCGGTAGCCGAGTGATCAAGGTATCGGATCATAGCTAGCGTGTCATGAGTTCGAACCCAGTACTACTGAAGACCCGCCGTGTAGGGAAGCGATACACGTTAAATCTGTCAAGAGCTCAAACGTCCTCCTGTTGGTGTGGTAGTTAGGAGAGAGCGTGCCAGCTCAGGTGTCGTCCGCGTCACTTGACCATGGTTCAAAATTACGCGGTCCGTCGCCAAAAGCCCTCGTGTAGCTGAACAGTGCGATGTTAATATTCACTCACTGTCAAACTGGTAAAATAAAGGTGAATTCGTGACTAACTGTTAAAGTTTCTGCGCTGTCCTCTTTGATCTACTCTTAGAAAACACATTCTACGATAAAATTTGCCTGTAAGAGTCAATAAACCCTATTCCTTCTACATTCAACCGATTACAAATCTGGTTTTCAAACAGGATTCAAGTTCCCGATGAACCCATCTTTTTACTACGGATTAAGTCCCATTGACAAGCGACTCGAAGACACACACACCTTCTTTCAGAAACACCAACTTTAGTCGAACGGACTGCCACTTGGGACGTTGACCGGCGCCGGGATCTTAATATTTTCTTTCTTTTTTTATTTAAAAATAAAACTCTTTCCAGGAAGTGGTTTGAAATATCTAAACCCTTCAATCATTCTGGATGTCCAGGGAGACTGGCTGTAATAGCTCGAATGGATACTCTGTAACCTAAGCCATCGGGAATGCATTTTTAATGGGTTGGATTTTTTTCTTTCTTTCTTTCTGCTGCTTGGGATAAGAGAAGGACCATTGTATAAGGCGCAGTGGCGGATTTTGAAATAGAAATAAGGACACTTAAACTTGAAGGTACTGTTGGGAGAGGGGGGGGGGGAGCACGACAAAGTTGCTGCATCAAACAAGGGGATGTAATAAAATATATATTTTCGAATTTTGCACTTCTTGTGATTTGATTCGCTTTTATGAAGATTTTCTGTGTCGATTTAGTATTAGAAGTTTTTTTCGCTATTTAAATAAAAAAAAACTTAAAAATTGAAATTTTTTAAAATAAAATTTATATAATCTCATTTATTGAACTTAAGTGGTCGCGATCTGATCGACTACAACCTACTTACAATAATCGTTCTTTTCTATTTTGAAAATTGATTTAACTGTATTTGTAAAGTAGAAAATAATACAATTTTGGTAAAATTTAATTAAATCGACATTTTTTAGTGAAATGTATGAATTGTAAAATCTTACTTTACTGAATGCCGTCTTGTAAACCGAACTCCAGCAGTTATGTGACGAAATCTATCCCCATGGTTAAAGATGAAATAAAGAAACATCGCACAAAATTAGAGCGCTGGATCTTTTTCTGAAACATGGTGACGTTACGAGAGAGAGCACCTTCCTCTTCTTTATTTTCACACGACGCCAGTGTGAGGATTTTGAATACCAGTTTGCATGTAAAGTGTAGCACAAATCCTCCTTGCCTATTATTTCAAAAAATGAATTTTTTCTCTCGAATGTATTCCAATTTTTTACTGAGCATGGACATAGTTGACATCAGAAATGCATCGACAGCAGATATAGGTTATGTAATTGAGCTGTACATAGAGACTAGATTGGACAGATCAGTTCTTGTTTCGAGATCTTGATGAAACTCTTCCAACTTAAAACTAATCCAAATATTTGTTGGTGAGAGTGCAGGTTGTCTTGAGGTAATTTTGAACCAATATTAATTCATAAATAAAATTAAAAATTTCTTAAAAATATATTTTAATGCTCCGTTTATTGTAAAATATCAAACTTTACTTTTGATGAGAGTGAGAAAATTATTAGGCTCCTCACAAGGCGCCTGCCGAATAACAGATTTAAAAAGCTGTATGATTGTAGGGGGGAAAATATATCAGATGAGTAAAGTTCTCATAAAGAGAGATCATGTTATGTTTTTCTTTTTCGAGTTGACTGACTCTAAAAACATGTGGTTTAGCAAGATTTTTTTTTTTTTTGAAAAATGAAATAGCCTTAATCTTTTTAAGAATTAAATGACTGGTTGCATTAAAAAAATATATCTGCTTACACACTAAACTAAGATATGCATACGTTGAATTAAATATATATCCTTGCCAACAACTTTTTTACTTCTTAAAAACGACAGAGATTACAGTTTTTCTTTCTTTCTTTTTTTTTTGTGGGATATGGAGCAACAAAGTGAGTGAGTGATTTTGGGGTTTATTGGCGCAAGAGCCGATTTCGGCTATACTGCCCCAAACATTTGTTTTAATATCTGGGGTCTAGACGGGAAGAGAGAAAGAAAGAATGAATTGAATGACAAGAAGGAGGGTCGAAAATAGAAAAGGATCACTAGGGTACCCCGGGTTCGTGAAGCCCGTGTTTACCAAAAACAGTAAACCCCGTGGGAAAAGGAAAAGATCACTAGGGCACCTCGGGATGGAGCAACAAAGTCTATTATTCCAAAACGACAGGTATTCAATAATTATATTTAAAAATAATTCAGTTCAAATACAGTGATACCACTGTAAATCTGGAGACTTGGCCATCGCCTTATGCTCCGACTTTTAAAATAATTTTTATTTTCTAAATTTTACAGTTACAGGCTTTGTGGGATATGGAGCAATAGAGGGCATTATCCCTTTTCGAATTTTCCACTTTAACGTTAAATTTGAGTTGCTTCATTTACTTATTAAAAAAAATTTGTGACCATAATCACAGCGCTACCAAAACATTATTTTCGAAAGTATTCATATGTGTGCGTGTGAGCTCTTAATAAATATTAAGTTAACATAGATACTCAATGTGAAATCCTCTATAAAACTAAAAAAAATCTTGATTATTTTCCAATTTCTTGGGAGAAAAAAATTAAATGACTTAAAAAGTCTATATAGTTGATATAAAAAATAGAAATGTATTTGCCTTGATATTCTTAAGAAATTAAAAATGTTCAAGTGATTTGAGAATTTCGAGACGTTTTAATCTTCATCAAAAGAGCGATCTGAAAATCGCTGATTAATGATTTATAATCCTGGGCTGGGCAAGGTCGACTCAGGGTTTCATCCCTTCAGTTGGTCGAAAAATGAGTACCAAACTTGCTTGGGCACTGAACACTGGGGGTTTCGCGTCAGACTGACCATTTGGCCGAAACATCGACACATGTTCCCCCGCGCCTAAGGTCATTTAAACTGATATTAAAACAGTAGGACTTGACCCTCATGGACTTTTGCGCCACTGAGTTCAGTTCAGTTCAATAATTGATCATTTAGCAGAAATTTAAAAAAAATAATGAAAATAAGAAAATGAGGAAAAGAGAAGTTCAAGACAAATAAGCAATTTTACGTATCTCAAACATGGCTTAAAAATATATAGTTCAATTTTTTAATTAAAAATTATTAAATTCCTTTGTGAAAATTCCGCCCAATTTTATTATTTGATTTCTCTATCTCATTTCGCGCCTAAAAAGTCATTAAAATATGTGGGCGAAGTTGATAGTAATAACTTTGAAATGATTATGGTTTTAAGGAAAATAAATTTTAATCGCGCGTCATTTTATTTCTTGTTGCACTCATGCTCCTGCTCCCACTTCTAACTTCCGTTTGAGGTATCATTAATGGATGAGATGAAAGAGGAAATTCCTCTTCATTTTCTGAATTTCAAATAAGTTTCGAGAAATATTATCCCCTTTTAATTGCTCCCAATTGGAGAATACGGCGTCTCTAAATTACAGACAACTTAACATCAACAACAAAAAACTTTCTTTTAAGCCATTTGGCTACACTCCAGAAGTAGTTTCTGTACCACAGATTTGTCCATCGAAATGACACTAACAAGATTAATCCAAATTTTTTAACGGAATACTTATTTTTTTAGTTTCTTATACATGGAATTATGAAATTAAATATACGTTATGTCTTTATTTAACCTATATATAAATTTGTGATTCAACACACTGGATTTGTCTTTATTAAAGTCTCAATTTTAAATTATTGCTGTTATAAAATGTATTTCTTTTTAAAATTCAGTGTGGCTGCGGCAGCCTAGTGGTCAAGGTAACGGACTGTTGCGGGCACATTATGAGTTGAGCCTAATACCGCAGAAAATCCGCCGTGCAGAGAGGCTGATGCACGTTAAGTCTGTCGAGGCTCAAACGTCCTCTCGTTGGTACAGTGGGGAAGTTAGGAGAGGGGTGCCAGCTCAAATTTTCATCCTCGTCACTTGACCATGGTTCAAAATTACGAGTTCGTCGCCAAAAGTCCGCGTGCTGCTGAATAGGGTGATCTTAATATTCACTCACTTACTAGCTTTGTAAAACTCAATTCCTACATTGCAGATTAGAAAACAAATCGAATTCGAAATCGAGAAATTGGCAATATTCTTAGATTTTCATTTTGCAAAATAAATCTGACTACAATAAGAATGAAAAAAAGATTTTGAGCCATATCATGCAATCGAGTAATGGATTTACTCTTTCAAGTTAGCAAGCATATCCTCTATATTATCTATAAGTTGTTTAAAAAATCCGGCTGAGTGTTATAATTCCTTCACACACAACCCACAATCAATTCCTTATACCACTTTCAACATACCATTTTTTACTTTTTACGTATCAAATATTTTTAAATGATTTTTTAAAATTTAATCCAAATTTATAGCACAGATTTGGATTATCCTTAACTGTTTCAACGATCTTTTAACTGTTATGATATCAGCAAATTACTCTACAAGTTTTGAGTAAGACGTATTCTTCATTCAAATTCTTGATGCTGGAAAAAGGATTAGCATGCCAAACTGAATATGACGTTACTGTTACAAAATGTCGAAAAAACTCTAAACATGAAGTTAAATAAAAGTATGACTAATAAGAGTGGTCCATACCTATGCTTCAGTGTTGAATGGGCTCTGATGGTCTTCTTGCAAAATAAAATTTAAATAATGGTTAAATAAATATATATTCCCTGCTATAGTACCCAACTTGCAGAAGTAAAAAACGCTCAGAGAATGATTGGTGTTTGTAAACGACACTATACGAAGGGACATGAGGGTTATTGGCAACGGATGTTGTAATTTTGATCCATGGTTAAGGGACGATGACACTTGAGCTGGCACTGCCCTCTCCAATCTTCCACCCCTCGTCAAAAAAGTTCAAGTCACGACGAATTTTACGCGCACCATCCCCTGTACACGGCGGATCTTCACTGGCTCCAGAGCTTCAACCTACGTTTTAATAACTAGCCACGAGTTCACGACCATGACCACTCACTACCATGGCCACACTTAGATTAGATATAAGTATGTAGTTGTGTTGCTGTTTTTATGCTCCTCCTCTATAAATAATTAAGTTAAACTAAAAGCGACTCGCCTTAATGGTCGAGATAAATGTTGTCAGTCATGACAATCGTGGTTATTTCCAATCTGAAGGATACGATAATGTTCATTTTGATATTCAAGCAAATGAATCCCACAAATCGGAAGAAGGGATGCCCATTCATTAGAAAATGGTTCAGGCAAGAGTTCATTTTCGGGGATTCAGAAGTTATTTCTTGAAGAGTTATTTTTTTCTTGTTTAGAGTTGTCTGCTGAGATATTAAGGGATTCTGGTGTTAACCGGTCTCAAGCATTTGAAACTAGACTTCTCCTTCGGTGATCAATTCGCATAAGTTCTATATACGTGTTTAGTGTATATTTCGATATCTTTCTTCACAGAAGCCCTAAATTTATCACTGTAAAATTTAGCTAGTAATCTTGGATCGAATGATGAGTTACCCATTAAAATTTTATTACCACACTTTCAGCCTTAAGATCAACCATTTAAACTACTCGACTCTCGATTCCTTATTTAGTGATCTTGGACCATCTCGATTTTTTCAATCCCCGGTTTTGCAAATAAAAACTTCATCGAGCGGATCCATTTTGATATTAATTATTCGCACCTGAAAACTTCAGTGTAGATCGCGTTCTCTCTTCGAACAATTACTTTTGCTCATTTGCGTGGCATTGATAGAATATCTGGAATTTGCTTTGGTGCAAAGTACTAACTAATCTATCTAATGGTCATTTCCCTGTAGCGTGAGTGAGTGAATATTAACGTCGCACTGATTAGCAACACGAGGGCTTTTGGCGACGGTCCGCGTAATTTTGAACCATGGTCAAGTGACACGGAAGACACCTGAGCTGGCACCCCCTCTCCTAACTACCACACCACACCAACGGGAGGACGTTTGAGCTCTCGACAGATTTAACGTGCATCGCTCCCCTACAAGGCGGATCTTTAGTGGTACTAGAATCGAACTCATGACATGCTAGCCATGATCCCATGCCTAGACCAATCGGCCACCACGGCCGTCATTTCCCTGTAGCAATCACATCGCTATAGAACAAAGAATAATCTTCCCTTACTAGATGAATTTTCAGTTTCTTGGGGAGTTGCCTTTTCCAGATACCCCTGGAGAAAAATAAGAAAACCTTTCGGAAGATAAGATGATTCAGTAAGTATACGTACAATTTTAAGAATGTTTTTATTTGGGAACTGAAACCAAGTTGTTTGCGATATATTTTGGCGATGAAAGCCGACTGACAGATTTCTTATTTTTTTTAGTAGATCAGTGATCTCTTATTTGAATGAGCTATCTATATATATAAAGGAGAAAAGCGACTCACTGATCACGAAATCTCTGGAACTATTCAACCTACAGACTTGAAATTTGGTAGACATGTTCCTTTGATAGAGTAGACATCAGCTAAGAAAGGATTTTCCGAAATTCGAAACGCAAGGGGCGTTACGGGGGGTTAAGGGCTTTAATAATAATTGTTTCCATGTTTAAACTACTTGATGTACAATCTTGAAATGGGGTAAGCGGATTCCTTTCAGAGAGTAGAGATCCGCTACAAAATGAGTTTGCTGAAAATCGACCCCCAAGTGGCGTTGCAGGGGCTTAGGGGCGTTATAGATAATTATTTCTATTTTTAAACTATTTGACGCACTGTCTTTAAATTTGATATATAGATTCCTTTCGTAGAATAATGATCAGTTACAAAACGGGTTTTGTGAAAACAGATTTCTAAATGGCGTTGCGGGGGATTAAGGGGCGTAATAGATAAATATATTCGTTTTTAAACTACTTCACCTACCTGCTTGAAAATTGGTAGGAATGTTTCTTTCAAGGAGTAAATATCCGCTACAAAACGGGTTTGGAGAAAATTGACCCCCAAGGGGTGTTTAAGGGCAGATATAAATAATTATTTTTTTTAAAACTATTAGACTAACAGTCTTGAAATTTGGTTAGCAGATTCCTCTCATAGGATAGAAATACACTGCAAAATGTGTTTTGTGAAAATCGACCCCTAGGTGGTGTTGCGGGGATTCAAGGGGCGTTATTGATAATTTTTTTGCATTTTTAATTAATTGGACGCACAGTCTTCAAATTTTGCTAAGCAGATTCCTTTCATAGAGTGCAATTCCCCTACAAAATGGGTTTTGTGAAAACAGACCCAGAAGTGGCGTTGCGGGGCTCCAGTGGCGTTATAGATAACTATCCCCATTTTTAAACTATCAGACGTACAGTCTTGAAATTTGATAAGCAGATTCCTTTCGTAAAGTAGAGAACCGCTACAAAATGGGTTTCGCGAATATCAACTATCAAGTTTAATTTTGGGAGATTAAGAGGCGTAATCGATAAATATTTCCATTTTTAAACTATTTGATCATCCTGCTTGAAAATTGGTAGGCATGTTCCTTTCATGGAATTGAGTTCCTCTAACAAAGAGTAAAACGAAAATTGACCCCCAAGAATGGTTGCGAGGGGTCAAGAGGAGTTACAGAAAAAAATTCCTGTTTTTAATTGTTAGACCCATAAACTTGAAATTTGTTAAGCATGTTTCTTTTGTTGAATAGGGATTCACTAAGAATAAATTTTAAGCAAATCAAGTTCTGGGGGGTTGCAGGGGGTTACTGGGACGTATTAAAAAATTACCTTTTTCGATCTACAAGGACTATAATAACGAAATGTGGTTTGCATTTTTCTTTTGTTGAATTGAAATCCGCTAAGAGCGGTAATTTTGGAAAACGGCTCTCAACGGGATTACGGGGATATTTATAATAAAACTTTTGCTTTTTATTAATTATTAAAAGTTAAAAGCTTTTATTTAACTTACAATGTATGTATGTATGTATGTATGTATGTATGTATGTAATTTGTTCGGGTGGAATCTTGCAACTCAATTTTGAAGCTGATATCTTCCTCCCATTGAGCTGAAATTTTGTATACACGTTTAGTTTGGATGACAATGCATGTTTTGACCATTTATATTCCGATATTGCAATTAATTAAAAAGATATTAATTAAAAACGTTAAACTAGTTTTCGGCGCCAACTTGGATATATCTGCATTGTTGTAATAATTTTATTGTTACAACAATGACAAAAGTTGGCGTCGAAAATCGGTTTTCAGCCAAACTGGAATTTCATAACGTTGCGCTATTGACTGTATTAATTAACTTTGTCTAAAAAATAATTACATTTCTTCAACGTAAAAATAATCTAATTTCTACAACGTATGCAATTTTCTTACAAATTTCTATCTATTTTCTTAGATTTAAATTCAAAACAAAAAAGTAGAGCTATTTTTCAAGTAGATTGGTACATTGTATACCTTTCTCAACGCTGCCAAGTCAAACTGAGATGGAGTATTGAAGAAATTCTTTAAAAAATTTATCTAACTTTAATCTATGAAACTCAAACAAAAAATTACAGAATCGGAAAGATCATTTTTTTATGTATCTTACCCATCAAAAAGGAATCCGCTAGGAAAACAATAAGAGAAAAATATTATCTAGAAATGCAATGTATTTTCGATTAAAAAATTAATTTTACAATAAAATGAAGTAATTTTTTAAAGAAATTTTCTAATTTTAAGCCTACGAGTAATTTAAATATACCTCATTTTATCACCAGTAATCTAAACACACACTACGACATGTGTCCTTAAATTTAATTACAAAAATAGAATCTGTTAATTTTATTTGAATTATTTAATTATTGATTTTTTCAAAATCAAGTTTCTAAAGATGATCTGAGCAATTAAAAAAAAATAGATTCTTACGTAGAAGATATTCAATGTCCAGCAAAAAATTATCATTATTTGATAAAACTTTCTTTTTTGATTACAAAATGCGTGTTTAGTCTTAAGCATTTTATTGATTAATACAAATATTTAAATGCCTTTTGAAGTTTTTAATAAACAATTAAAATTTTCTTCTAATATATTAGAGAAATACATCCCTTATCTTCAAAATATTTCAAATAAATAATATATTCTTTAAGTTTTTCAAAAATAGTCAAAATTTTAATTAAACATTTAATAACTTTGTCATTTATGAAGATAATCTCACTAAACTTTTTTTTCGTGTGTAGAACAATGTTAGCCAAAATCTGCATGAAGATTGAAAAAATTACTTAAAAATTACGGATTTAAAAAAATTGTGTTTTTAGTCGAATACCATTTTGCGAGAATTAATTCAGCTAAACCAGGGATGGCGAACCAGCGTTCAATGAGTTGAACAGGCTGAGAAACCTGTCCAGCGATAACTAAAAAGTAAAAAATAAATTAAATGTAAAAAAACTTTTTTAAGAACAAGCTTTTATTTGAACGCGCTAAAAAGAATAAAAAATAAACTTTTCCTTTAAAACTTTTTTTACTATCAACTTATAACGTCATTGCACAATTTATATGATATAAAAGCTTGTCGCGAGATTTACCTGTGTAGATAAACAAGTAAAATAAATAACTTGACCTGATTGATTTTAATTTGTAAAAATTCAAACTAAGTAAATATGAGTACTTAAATATTGCGACAAGCTTTTATATCATATAAATTGTGTAATGACGTTATAAGTTGATAGTAAAAAAAGTTTTAAAGGAAAAGTTTATTTTATTCTTTTTAGCGCGTTCAAATAAAAGCTTGTTCTTAAAAAAGTTTTTTTACATTTAATTTATTTCTGTTAGATTTAGACTTGAAATTTGGCTTGCATGTTCAATTTACGGAGTAGAGATCCACCGAAAATTGGTTTTGCGGGAATCCACTTGGTTTTTGAGTTACGAAAGAGCAAACATCATTCTATGCTTCAATTTTAGAGATTTTTAGAAAATACAAATTAGATGAGTTCTGCCCCTTTTTTTTTATCAACAGGTGACAGTTACAGGTATAAGTATATTTTTCAATTCAATCGAATTCTTAATGCTAGGACTTAGATATCAATAATTTATACATATATATAAGCAGTAAAAATTTATAAAACATCATGAAATACCCAGCGCGAAGCGGGCGGGTAACAGCTAGTAAGTATATATATTTTCGTGGTGAAATGGAACTGATCACTGCAATCTTTCGAACTGTGATGGTGATCGAAATGAAACAAACTATGACACTCAAATAAAAAAAAAAGTGTATTATTCACATAAGCGAAACAGGTTCCTGTAAACAACGAAAAATAGGCTTGCTGATCAGTCTTTCGGATTTCATACATCATGTCTCATTTTGCTTCCAGATAAATCAATTGCGACTCCGTTTTCATTTGGAATAGATGTAGTATTTATCAATTTTCAAATATTGTTATAAACGCGTGTTCTTCATAATGAAGGATTTCACAATCGGTACTTCAATACAGATGACATTAGTTGCGTCTGTAGATTAAACTCGCAAAAATCGATACTTTAAAGCCGAGATACTAATTTTGTTCTCCAATGAGAATAAGTTTAATATGTACGAGAGTATAGTAAATTATATAAAGGGAAGTTGGGAAAGAATTGGATGTTTAAGTACCTGGGGTGAGGGGATGAATCAGTCTTCGCTTGCCAACGGTGCTCCCCAACCATTTTATCGCCGCGGACCGGCTAAAGTTTGATGATTTTACCGCGGCCTGCTGAAGTGAGGAAGTTCCGTGTTTATATTTTAGATTGTTTTGATTTAATAATTTTAATTTAATTGTATTTAAACATGCTTTGAGAACAAAATATAGTTTCATCGAAAAATAAATATAAAGGGATTTAACATGGCATATAAAGAGATATCCATAGAAAGTCGCACAAACCCGAGAGAAATACACTGCAGTAAATAAAACGGAAATAATTTAATGTTTCTTGTGCGGCCCAGCGGTTGGGGACTGCTGCTCTATTGTGTCAGGGGTGATAAAAAAAACCTTGTATTCTTTGAGGGCATTATTTATAAACTAACATATGTTGACATTTTAGCTGCCTATTAGAGTATCTTAGGGAAAAAAGTGTCAGTAAAGTAGATCTTGGGCCAAATTTCATCTTCCAGCTAAGATAATAATTCGAAAAATATCGCGAAAATGAACCTCAAGAGCAAATTTTAAGCATCCATAACAAAAGAGAATGATTGCAGTTATAGAAATATATTAAGATCTCCGCACCTTAACTCTATCGAGCATATTAGGGATGCTTTTGGGTGGACAGTTGCAACGTTCCTTTCTACTCCCAGGATTATCCAGGACCTGAAATCAGCAAGTGAATATTAAAGTCACACAATGTTCAGCTACACGAGGACTTTTGGCAACAGAACTCGTAATTTTGAACCATGGTTAAGTGACGAGGACGACACCTGAGCTGGCACCCCGCTCCTAATTACCACACCACACCGAAGGAAGGACGTTTGAGCTCTCGACAGATGCATCGTGCATCGCTCCCCTATACGTCGGGTCTTCAGTGGTACTGGGTTCGAACTCATGACACGCCAGCCACGAGTCCGTTACCTTGACCACCAGGCTACCGCGGCCCTATCACCATCATAGTATGAACTGCCGCAAGGACTCATAAAGTTGCTACACTCGGTCGGCAATATACGAGTAATATTGGTGTCCATTAAAACTGTGTTGTGTAGAATATTGGAGTCAAGCCTCAAAGTATAAGGAGAGGCCGAAGCTGTCAGAGAAGTGTGAATTTTGGTACCGTCCTCGTCTCTTGACCGTGGATCAAACCGTTGATATCTGTAGCTAAAATTCATAGTGGAATGACATCAATTCAAACAAACCATCTCTACACTCGCTTACATGGATTGGAATTATAGAAGAATCATATCATAGAATATCGGGCCCTTCCCGGCCCAGGGCGTCTGCCCCAAGCGCCCAATAGATAAACCGACACTAAATTGGTATTTTCTATCATTGGGCATTTTCAATTCCCTGTTCAAGGATGACTAAATTTTTCCCCTCAGGGGGCTCACCTTCTTTAGGTGAGTACGGGTGTCACAATCCCGATGTGCCCTAGTGATTTTTTCCTTTTCCCACGGGGTTTACTGTCTTTGGTAAACACGGGCTTCACGAACCCGGGGTACCCTAGTGATCCTTCTCTATTTTCGACGCTCTTTCTTGTCATTCAATTCATTCTTTCTTTCTCTTCCGTCTAGACCACGGATATTAAAACAAATGTTTGGCGCAGTATAGCCGAAATCGGCTCTTGCGCCAATAAACCCCAAAATCAATCACTCACTCATAGAATATCTTACAGAATTGTAATTTTAATGCACAATTGAACTTGTAAAATTCTGTCTAAGAGTTACTCTGTATTAAATATATTTTTAACGGAAAAAAATGTTAATATTTAGCTGTGTTTATATATTTTATTATTCTAAGTAAGTGTTATTGTTGTAAGCGTCGATTTTAAAAGATTCAAGGTTGATTTATGATCTATTTTCTAATATCTTAAGGTTAATTTGGCAAATTCAAATTTTTCTTGATCAAAAACAATCTTTCAAATGAAATTGGAATTTAAGGCCCGCACTTATCGGATGAAAAAAAATTCTGACTAATACATATATAATTCGCCGTAGGTAAGCAATAACCTTGTATCTTATAACATTAGTGTATTTTAGTTTATATTAATTACATCTTATTTTCCTTCATTTCGATTTGGGAGGGGGATGCTAAGTTCAACGAGAAAATGTTTAACTCATTTCTAATATTTTTTTTTAAGTTTCTTCTTATTAATAAGAAAACTTTAATATATCTCGGATCTTTAATAAAAATTTGGCAACATTTCGTTACAGTTATTGTTTATCTGCTTTCATTAAATTTATTTATCAATTGTGTGATAATTTTTTTTCCTCAACTAACATACATCCCACCAAACTTGTAAGTTTTACTTTTAACAGTGTTTTGCTTCTGAACGTTTCGTAAGCTCTTTGAGTCAGCATCTGGATTTGATTTGATTTTTTACTAACGTCGCGTTCAGAAGCTGCACCTGTGCTTTTGGCGAAGGACCTCGTCATTTTAAAAATCTCGGTCAAATAAGTAGAACGACTCCTGAGGGATGGCTCCCAATCTCAAAACTTCCACACCAAGCCAACGTATCAACATCTGGAAAGGAATGCATTGCTGTTGGAAATCCTTTAGGAAGCTATATTTCTTCAAAACAGAACCTTCATTAAGAAAAACGGAAGTTACGGAGGCATTGTGATATTTATATACAGCTAAATATTATCTTCAAAACCGATACGTCTTGTGACGTTTGATTCAATAAAGGTAGCGTGATTTGAAATATAAAAATTTAGTTTAATTAAGTCACAGCTATCATTTACATTAATTTACAATTTAGTACTATTAGATGATTTAAGAGTCCCAAATAGCTTTGCGAAGGAGGGATCTTGGTGTCCGTTCACTGCGAAGGTTTCGCTCCGAACTCTTCTTTCTCTCACGGCCCCCTCTCGGTCTCTGCGGTTAACCATTGTCGGCCTCTTTTTCTCTCCCTACATCCGGCCGTGGGCGGAATGGGCTTCTCCTCATGTCAAAGGTTGCCGGGGCTAACCAAGACACGTCCGTCGCAGTATATTAGCGACTGCAGGTGTTTTGCATATGTGGTGATAAACTCTCCTAAAACTGACCCGGCCATGGGAGGGAGTCGCAGGTGTCCCAAAGGGGGAGGGGACGCACAGGTGTCACAGTCAAAAACTTAATGTGTAGTTTTATTTCAGCCAATCCAATCTCGTTATCTTTAGGGGGTCTTCTTTAGGTTAGTATATCAGTTACAACTATGGCATGCCCTAGCGATTTCCTCCGATATATTTTCTTTATTTTTATTCAATATTTCATTTATCAACTTTGCTTCAACGTTCATCTAAGAGTAATCCGCCGTGTAGAGAGGCCAATGCTTGTTAAATCTGTCGTATCCTCACATTAGTAAGGTGTGGAAGCTTGCAGAGTGGGGTGCCAACTCAGATATCGTTCCATCGCTTCACCTCGATTCAAAACTATTTGGTCCATGTTCTATAGCTCTAGTGTTGTTTCAAAGGCACGACATAAAGTTATTTACATATTATACTGTCGAACTTTTTCGCCAAATTAAAAAATTTCACCAAATGGTGTCATTTTTATTATTATTGTGTTCGAACATGCGCAGAAACGGTTTTACATTGCTAGCTGCATATCGTGGCATTTAGCGACGCCTTTTGATTTGTTGAAGGTGATCTACAATATAATACGTAAGTATCCACGTAACTGTACAATCAATCAATCATCTCATTTGGATTACATATGTGTGAGAATTTGTTTCGACAAAATTGTTTATATTGTCGCACTTGGCTTAGGGAATATTGGCCAACGCAGATTGGATAAATATGGCCCATTCGCCAATAATAATAAACCAATCTGATTGAGTAAACATTGTCGCCAAATCTTAATTTTTCATTGCAAACCTTCAAATAAAATTTTCACAGGGTTTTTAATTTATAACTACCTTAAAGTAGTAAACCTAATGAGACTTGAATGTTGTTTTAACCGTTGAAGGAGGGAGTCTTTTGTTTCGTATTTGTGGCATTCGATATGGAAAGCAAAAACAATCCTTCCCCTCAGACTGGTGAGAGTGAAAAAATTATTCCAAAGGTCTCGTCTCTCCCTATCGTTACTGAAGAAGAGAATAAAACAAGTTCCTTCAATCCACTCCCCATCCAAACCTTATCACTCAATGATCCATTTGACACCCCATCAACTTCGACGACTCGGAAAGTATGCGGCAATTGGCATTCCATTCCTGTGGATGATGATGATCCGTATTCCGTTGAAATGGATCGAATTCTCGAAAATCGAGAGGATTTTTATGTGACCAGTAGTAGTCTGGTATCTCCTGATATTTTGCTGCTAACAGAGAAGGTTTTGAAGAACCTGAACATGGGGATCGAATCGTCTTTTAAGAATGTCGCGAACTCGGAAGCCGCTATGCCCTCGGTTGTCGAAATTTATCGGAAAAAGTGGGATGACAAAACCTCTGGTGCTTCTAAAGCTTCCTCATCAACAGAATCGTCTTCATCTCATACGGAAGACCCTCGGTCGAGCTGCGAGTATGCTCGACCCACTCCTCAATTAAGTACAGGTTTCAATGAAACTGAATTACTTTTACCAGATTCGCATTGTGCAACTCTACAGCACCGCTGTTTACAGTATAGGGAGATAATACAAGACATAGCCCTCCACGCTTTAGTAGAATGTGGAGCTTTCTCTGAAGAATCCATCCACAAAATGACCCTTCTAATAAAACGGTTTCACGGTCTCAGGGCCAGCATCAGGGATTTCCAAAATCAGTGCTTTGATGGGTCATTTTCAGATACTCAGTTGACAGATATGGTAGATTCGACTTACTTGGTACTATTGCTAGAACAGAATGAGACTTATTTAGCTCGACTCAACATGGGATTGCAATTGGGTAAGGTGTGTGCCATAGTACTAAAGATGGAGAATGAAACAAGAGTTTTAATAGAATTAATGGAAAGGGAAGTTCTTAACATGAAGCGTTTTTTGACCGGCTTCAAAGTTTGAAAATGAACAATAGCGTACTTTTCTTGTCCATGATTTTGTGATTTTAAGTACTGTCATTCAATCTTGCAAGATTCGGATGTTAGTAATTCTGAACAAGAACATATGTTTGTTTTTTTACAATTAATGTTCTTTTATGTTTTGTTTTATGCTAATGAAACTTGACGTATTTTAAAAGCTAGAACTTTTGCTGTTTCTTGTGGGCAATACTGATTTTAATTGGTCAATAAACTTGTTTTTTTGTTATTGTGCTTAAGCTGATTTCTTTGGAACTGTTTTATTTCCTTAATGAAGTATCTGTTTTAAAATTTTATATTTAAAATATTTTTAAAAAAAGTATCTTAAACATCGCCTTAATTAGCATGCAATCAGCTGCCGTGGGTTCGATTTCTAAATTGCTCTGAATGTTTAAAGAATTATTCTGGATTATACAAAATTAGGAATTTTTTTTCCAAGATACATATTTTTTGTTTTTTTCCTTATCCAGATAACTTGAATAATGTTCTTTATGGAATCTTAGAAGTAAGGCATGCAACGTTTTAAAAAGGTTTCTTTACTATTGCTTTAAATTTTCCGAAATATTCAAAACTTGTCTCTTTAGCAATAGCATTCGTGGTTGATAATTTATTAATTTACTTGTGTTATGCGCTTGAATTTCCCTATGATTGCTGACCTTTTCACTTGCCTCTAGTTTAAATGAGGTCTGTCGCGTCTACCGCTTGGTGTGTAATTCTAGAACAGGGATGGACATTAAGTCGATCGCGATCGACCGGTGGACCGCTAAGACGTTACAGGGGTGACCGCCTTTACCAAGACCTAAGTCACGCATACTAAAAAAATATTTTTAAAACACCGACACAGATAGATTAGAAAATAGGCTTTTCACAATGGATGCGACTGTGTTTGCTTAAGTAAATGATTCGATAAATGTATAGACGACAAATGTAACTACATTGGAAGTGCAAGAGGACGCTTAACACGTTCACTGTCGATGTAGGGGAAAAAAATCACTGCGATGCAAGCTGTAGAAAGATGAGTTTTTGCTTACACACCGATTAAAGGAGAGAACAAATGTTGATGATCAGCTCTTCCCGCAATAGCAGGGCATTGGCTATTGAGACAGTCCACGTTTTCACGGGATTTAGTTCTCGTGTTGACGTCATTTCTCACGATGGTGCAGGATGTTGGTTTCACATTATCGGTCCACGTATGTTCTCTGCTTGCAACATTTAATACGCACCCTCTCCACGGTCTAGTAGAAATCAGTCATATTTTAAAAGACGGGTACAATGTTGAAAACATGTATTCAAGAAAAAGATACAAAGTTTTTAGAAAGAGGATAAAGGAGAAAGTTTAATACAGAATGGCCACATCTTCGCCACTGGGTGGACCGCAGCACCTTTAAAAATTTAAAACTAGCCCGTACCCTGGAAAAGTCCGCCCGTCCCCGTTTTAGAACGTGTGTAAGACAACGTTGGATTCCATGAAGCCAAAACTTGGCTTCTTGTCTGAATGGCTTTGTCAAGAATTTCTCTTCCTTCTATACTTTTTTTAGATTTGGTTTGATTACCGTAATAATTCCATTTAATCATACAAATTTCAATTACGATTGAATTAGTAAAATTTCACTATAGTAAGACTCGGAGAATGTTTGGCACAATTTGGCGAAAACTAGTTTCTGCGCTTACGAGTATCAATGACTTGCTTGGAAGTTATTTCGTACAACGATTAATTTATGAAAATTAATTAGGATATACATTAAAATTGAGTTTTTGTGTCCATTTTTGCATTCTGCTCATTCAGAGTTTCCTACACGAGCAGCTCTGTTTGCGAGCATAAGGTTAACCAGTCTGTTGCTTAGAACTCTTGTTTTCGTGCGACTTCGTCTCATTTCGTTTACTTCTAAAGCATATTTTTCCAAAGTAAGTTTAATTTGTTTACTCTCGTATGTTCTTTCCCAGTCAATGCTGGTGTACGTGGCGCTTATCTCGTGATTTATAAGTACATGTGAAAATACTATTGTTTTGGATCACTTGGACATGTATTTTTTCTCCAGAAATGCAATATCATATTATTTAGTAAAAAAAAAATAATAAACCGTTCGTTTTTTTACAAAAAAGCAATATGAATCGTGAGGTGTATATGTACCAACTTTTCGTGATAGCTATAAGTTTGCGGTAAACATGTATCCTTAATAAATAAGATGTGGGTTCAACCTCAAAATTCTGTTCAGTTGCTGTTTCTTTTCGAACTAAAGACCAGTTCCGTTTAATGTTATTAAATTATATGTGCTCGCATCTCATAAAAATGTTGCGATTTCGATGCAAGTTTATGATATATATGAATTTTTTAATCCTACTGCATCCTTAAATGTACAAACATTAAATAATGGATTTTTTTCGTATATAATGGAAAATTAAAAATAGATTTGTCTTTAGAGCATAGAAGACTAAAAAACAAGCGTATTATAAATTGGGGAATCCATTTCAAGGAAATTTGAAGATTAATATTGGGATAATGTGAATTTTGCTTCCCCCGATCTTAAAGATTCTATTTGCTGAAGTCTTTAGCAATTTAGTATCATATTTGCTACTAGAAGCCGTATGACTCATCAATAATAGGCTTAGGTTCTCGTCTTCCTGCAAAATCCACGTGTAGCTGGACAGTGCAATGTTAATATTCACTCTCTCGTCTTACTGCTTGTTGAATGTGTCTTGGTTCAAAATCTTTATGTTGGTGTAGCATGGAGATAGGGTTCGGGTATTTTTCTTGTCACTTGAACCGTAGTTCAGAATTACGTGATCCATAACCAATAATTATCTATTTCTTCTGTGCGATGTTAATCCAAACCAAACCTTAATTTAATTGGATGTCTTTGATCGCTGTGATTTCTGTTAAACCTAACTAGATTCCATGCTCACATGCTGTTTTGCAGAAGTTCGGCGAAGGGGTACCGTTCTACTTGAATGTCCTTGTCGAAAGTCATGGTAACCCAGTAGATTAGCTTACAGACTTTGTGGTAGGTGAATGTGATGTTCGAATCTAGGAAGTTCGAGTGGAAGAAGAGGAGCTGTTGTATTTTAAACGAAAGTGAACATGTGTGTAGTAGATGGATTATATTGGTTATATATTAACATCGAACTTTGAAGCAACAAAAAGGCTGTTCGGGACATACCTCGTAATTTTTAATATTAAGTAATGAGGGCGGTACTTCACATGAACATTACTTTCCAAATTTGCATTCCTTGTAACATGAGAATTTTGAGCACGTACATTAACCTGATGACCTAGATAAATGTAACGTGTATCCACACTATACTGCAGGTCTCTATTGACTCGAGCCCGCGACTCAACGGAAACAACGCCAGCCCTCAATTTGGCTACTTGGGCCGCGTGTGGAAGTTGGGAGAATGTGATAAAATCTTGCTTATTCTCAAGATACATAGAGGTGTGACTCACGAGGATAACCGATTGGGGCTATTTGTCTACAGGGAGTTTTTCTTTCGGTACATTTTTGCCCCGTCATTTAGGGTTGGTATTGTGTTTATTTTTTAGTAACTTATTTTTTGGTTAGGATTTTATAAAAACTTTTATTGAGTTGCTGTAATATTTCCTTTGAATACATATCGGTTATCCTTTCTTCATCTCGATGTGACTCTTAAGATATTAAATCAATATTAGTACTCATTTTCTTTTATAATGATTTAGTATTCATACACAATCTTCATTAAAACATTGTCCTTCTGCATAAGTTCTTCTGTATATTATACTGTTTTTACTGTGAATATTTTGCGAATATGAATCTCAATGGCTGAGTGGTAGCGTATCGCGCTTCCACGCTACAAGTCCGGGGTTCAACCCCGGGCTGAGCAAAGTCGACTCTTCTTTGTATCCCTTCAGTGAATTGCTAGATGAGTACAAAGCTTGCTTGGGAACTAAACACACTTGGGTTTCGTGTGAGACTGGCCACCTGACTGCAACTTCTGCCCATGTACCTCAGTGTCCAAGGTTATTTTTGTTGTCTGTTGGTCATGCTCACGAACTCATGGCTGGGGTTATCGAGTCCTGGTGCCACTGAAGACATGCCATGTAGAGAGGCTTTTGCATGTTGAATCCGTCATGGCTCGAAGCCCACTCGTTGATGTGGAAGTTGAGAGTTAGATGCTCAGGTGTCATCCTCGTCACTTGATTACGGTTCAAAATTATGAGGTCCGTCGTCAATAGCTCTGGTTGTTTTGGACTTTCACTCCGTAACTTGTGTAATCATCGCGTTTTTGTTTAGTAAAACTGATTATGTAGATATTTTCTTTGTAAATGTCTACAAAGTTTCTTTTTTTGAGCACTAAAGTGTGATATCAAATTATTTAACGTATATTGTTAGGAAGTGTAAAAATTATTGTTCGACAATTAGAACTTTATAATTCTTTTATAAAATGATGGGAAATTTGACAAATTACTTCTGATAACTAATTCTGATAGATCAATTTTAAGATAGTCTTGTTTTTGTTTGGTAATAAAAGTACGTTCTTATTAATTTTTTAAAAAGGTTTTAATTTAATATTTTATCATTGAATAGAATTATTTTTCAGCCTGGGGGGGAAATATAATTTTTTTTTCTTTATTTCCCTTTATTTCGTTTTTTATGCATTCTTTGTTGCAGAGACATCTTAAAGCATGGCTCAACTGGACCCGGGGCCTTGTTTCGTTCTCGACTTTGTGTTAATAAGATCATGATCTGGGTAATTTTAATGGTCAAATATTATTTCCGTAAATGTTTTTCGAAAAAAAATTGAATTCAAACTGCATGTCAACTGGCAAAAGTAGTAATACTGTATTATTATATGATGACCGTTGTCCATGTCTAGGCGTAGGTATAGGCGTAGGTATATTCCACTCATTGAGTCGAAATGCGTCCATCGGTCGAGTTGGTTTGTGTCTAGGTTTTTGAGATTGTGAGTCGTGCACATTTATTTGTGTTTCAAATGACCGTTTGAACGAGTATTTGACAACGCATGATATATACTGTCTACTTTTAAAGATCTCAGGTAGGGCTTATTTTTCACAGGGGCCCAAAGCCTCAAAAAATCTTAAGATTTCTCTGGGCCCAGGGCCTCAAAGAATCTTAAGACGTCATTGCTTTGTTGTGAGAAATCAATTTACATATTCAGACGGCAATTTGAATTAATATATTTAAGGATATATAACAATTTTGTGACGGTAAAGAAATTCACCAAGAGAATATGACAAATACTAAGAGAAAGAAAGATAAATTATTTTTGTATTGTTAAAAATTGTTCTTTTGCAAACATAAAATTCTGATGAAATAACTATAAATTTACTTTCTTATCTGTTTTAAGGTAAGCGTCTTTCACAAATGCTTTACTCAAGAGTTTTAAATGCTTTTCTAGTAATCGAATTAAGAATTTCAAATGCGTCACATTTGTTTCCTGCTTTTCCTAACGCATCTATAATTTTTTAAGACGTGTAAGAAGTACATATCTTTTCAGAAATATTGGTGAATATAAAATTTATTTCTTAAATGATTTGTATTATTTAAATTAAAAAAATGTCTTATTTCGAACTATGTATTATAGAAGTAATACGTTCAGAAAATGGGCAACTAATTCGAGATTGAATCAAATGTGGGATTGTGGTATAAGAATTTAATTTCGGGTATAATATCTTTTTAAAATTACCCAAAATTGGAGAAAAATTCGCACATTTGTGAACTTTTTTGAAACTTATTGGAAATTTGGAAGTATTTTGAAACAAAATTAATTTTTTAAAAAACACTTTTCATATTTTGAGCAATTTTCTTAAATTTTTTTCTCAAAAAAATAATCAGTTAAAGAGAACTTTTATTTTACTTTATAAATTCTATGCAAATAATTGTTCAGCAACTCCTTCACGATTGATTTTCGAAAAAGAAAAAAAAAATTGTGAAAATACATTATTAAAACTTTTATACATTTTTCAAAACCTACTCATAATTTTATATAAGTGGTATTTTTTTTAATTTAACATATAATATTCCGTATGTGTGACCAATAAACTAAATAGAGCTAACTTTAATAAAATAGTGTATAATATATTTATCAGTATACGCACTAGTGTTTCTAATTATTCGAATATTATACGTTTGAAAATAATTCAGAAAACAATTTTTAAAACTGAAGATGGTAACATTTTGTAATTTTATGTTCTATACATTTTAATTATTAGCTTTAAATGTGTTAAGGAAAAAAGTATTGTTTCAGGTTAAATTAAATATAATACCGCAAGCACACTCTTTTGACTGATAGAATTCGATTGCGAGTAATTGCATACTTGTTACTTGCATATTCTATTCATATCAAATCAGCATACAGTCTGTCAAAAAAGTATTGGGACACACTACCAGTTCATAGATTTTTATCGTAATATTTTACTTATAAACATACATGAAACCAAAACAAATAAGTAAATGTTATTTAGACAAATACAAATATTAATAATTATAACAAAACTCATACATTAATGCAATTATGGTTAAAAATGAAAAAAGAAACCGAGGTAGAAAACGTGCTCGAAAAAGTATTGGAACACTTCTCAATAAATTAAGAAAAACAATTCAAGCGTAGAAATTAATATCTTGTTAGGTCGCCCTTGCTTTTTATGACCTCTCGAAGTCTATTTGGCATGCATTGGATCAATTTTTTTGCAAAACGATCTATAGATTTTGGTTTACTCATCGACCAAATATTTTCTTAAATCCTACTTGTTATAAATTTGGTGCTCATACTTTGCTTTAAATTTCTCTTGAGAATGTCAAGATAAGAGATATTTATTCATTATACCATCAATAAAATGTAAGTTCCCGACACCAGAGCTTGTCATGCAGCCCCAGATAAATTTGGTTACCCCCTCCATATTTGACAATAGGCCTTAAATTTTTGGCATGCATTGCTATATTTGATTTCCGCCAAACTTTTTGCTTTCCATCCGATCCAAAAATAAATATATTTACTTTCATAAAAAAAAAAAAAAAAAAAACATTTTCCCAACATTCTGTTGGCTGCCTTAATACATTTTAGCAAATGCCAACCTAGCTTGTAAATTTGCTTTACTGATGTAGGGCTTTCTTTGAGGTACTCTGCCATATAATACTTATGTTTTCTTAAAACATTTCAGACAGTTTCAGGATTTACTGATTTTCCGAACCTTTTTCATTGCAAAGTCAATTTTACTGCGCTAGTTCTTGAATTAATGTGTTCTTCCATTCCTCCTCGCACAATCCACCTCTCTTCACGTTCATTAAATATCTTTGGACGCCCTGAACCTTTCTTATTTTCAACACTATTTGTTTTCTTAAACCTGACAATGATATTAAAATCAGTAGACTTACTCAATTTCAAGATTTTTCCTATACAGCGAACAAATTTCCCCTCTTTCCAATGACTTATTACGAGATTTCGTAGACCAATCGATATATCTTTGTTTCTCGTCTTTTTTTCTATAAATAATCTTATGTATTGAAACGTTTATGCTTAAACTTCTGGTCTAAAAAAGTGGTGTGAAATTAAACTCTATTGATGCTGTATGTTTGTTAAATTTCTCATTTCAAAAGCGTCCCAATACTTTTTTGATTCCTGTGTGCAATTGAATTATATTTGAGAAGCTAGATCAAATTATAATTCTATAATACTAATAAAAAAAAATTTCCTTATATACTATACACTAAGTGTTAAAATATTTCTTAATTCATTGTTTTTGTTTTAATGTGATAAATATTTTTATATAAATGGCTTTACAGATGCATGCATGCCAAGTGTCCCAATACTTTTTAGTGACTGTATATTATCTAACACCTATCTTTGAAATCACTTGTTGATGCTATCTGTTTCGGTCACGCCTTGAGTTTTGAACCAATCTTTCATTATTATAATTTTTGGTTCACTTCATCAAGTGCCTTATCTATGATTGGAATAACCTTATCACAATAGTAAAAGAAAAGCAGTTTTTGCAACCTTGAAAGCTATAAGAAACGATATTAGTCTCTCTTTCTCGTATATAAGCGCACACACATAAACACTTGTAGCAAAAGATTGGTAGTTGTAAAAGTTAGAAAAAAGGTTGGGTTTGTTTTTCACAAACGCCCTTAATTGAATTTTAAACAATAGAATTACAGATAAATACTTCGGGAGCAGTCATTTTATCTTAATATATGTACATGTATAATTTATACTCATGCGCGAAATGCTGCCATTTGTCTTGATAATTACACTCGATGTTTGTGCCGCATTTCATGTAGATGGATATAAAATGATTGCTATTTTACATTCAAAATATCCTGAAACATCAAGATGTTGCTAAAAGGATTCGTTTTTTTATATATTTAAGTATATAAAAAGATTTAATTTCAGGTATTTTCTTTCGGAATCCTTTTACTTGGAGAGTGGGTTGTTGTCCTCGTCTCACGATCCTGATTCACATTTACGATGTCCGTCGCCAATTGCCCTTGTGTAGCTTCGAAGTACGACGGTAATAAATAACCAATTGGAATGTTTTTTAAAAACTATGTACTAAGTTCCTTCTTTATGAAATCAGATACTTCATGGGGATGAATACAGTTTATGCACACAAAAATCATTCTTATATTAGATTCTCTATTTTTCAAATCAAAAGAAAGCTAAAAACTAGATATATACATATAGATATGTAAATGGCAATTAATTTCGTTTATTAACCTCATGTCGGTTTCTGGAATAAGTATCAATAAAAAAAATGTAGGAGTTGTACTTAAGAGGATGATTAAAATTATTTGTTAAAAAAATCAACACATGAATGGAAAACTTTTGATGCTAGAATTTTTTTTAATATCGTAAAATTTAAAAGGAAACTAAATCTTATGTAGAAAATGTAAAAAATACTTATGGGAAAAAATTCCAGCTATACTAGAATAGTTCGAACGGAGGTCACATAAGAATTCAAGCGAACCAAATATCAGTAATAGAATATTTTGTGAATATTTATTTTACACGAATAGAACCGTATTTAATCATTTAAAATACTAGAAATATGCAAAAAGTTGCATTTTAGTGATCATATTTAATAATAATTCATTTCAAACCAAGAAACTATTACTACTTAAAAATTAGTTGACAAAAAATAAACTTTTATTACATGAGATTTGAATGCTCCTTAATATTAATTTTTATATTGAAATTCCCAAACACGTTTCATATCTTCCAAGGGAGAGAGTGCGATGTTAATCAACAATCATTCAGTACAATTGTAGAAATTAGTAATTAGCAAATGTGGATGTTTTTTCCTTGATTTCAATTATCGAAAAGTGTGAATTGCATCCGCAGATCAACATTTGATTAAGAGATTAAATTTAATTTTTTAATGTTCGAAATTACTGAGTAAATTTTTTCTTTCGAGGATGAAAGTGATATATATCATTCGTAGAGCTAGTGCTCCTAACACTTATTTTATGCTTCAGAATTTCGGATACAGGATTTTATTTTCACACACATTGTTGTCCACGTGAGTGTGTGAACATACTTCTCTTAGACATCCATCTGTACAGATAGCAGTCGACTTTTAATAGACTTCGATGCAATGGATGGTCGTTGTAGCAGAGCCGTCACAGATGCGAACTCGTGGCCGACGTTGTGCATGTTGTGAGTCTTGAATTCAAAACCTTCTGAAGATCTGCTGTGTTAAAGGTTTGATGTAAGTTGGACCCATGTTCACTTGGCGTGGAAGTTCGTAAAGTGGAGTACCAATTTGGATAGTCCCCTTGAGTTTTTGACTGCCATTCAAAATTATGTCGGCCGTCGGCAATAACCTTGGTGTTTCTTCAAGGTACTACTTTAATGGACATTCAGTCAAAAGATGTGTGTGCAGTGGATGTTTTTGGAAAGCGTGTGCCAGCGACTTTTGGAAGTTCGAATTATTCTATAAGCGAGCAGTTCAGCATTATAAGGAAATGTGAGTTTCTGAACAATGTCAAAATATTTCGTATGGTGCGCAACTAGCTAGCTGTTTTAGTTTAAGATGTCGTCTTCGTCGCTGAATGGAATAAGTTTTGCGGTTACTGGGCAGTTAATTTTACTGAATTATGTATAATGAGAAAGGGAGCTATCAAAAAAAAAGTTTTCTTGCACTTCTGAAATAACTTTCTTATCGGCCCGAAGGTGGAATATTAAAATTCGTTTAAAAAGCTTTAAAGTATTTTTGGTTGGGAAATGCAGCTAAAATTTTTGGCTCGAATCAACATTGAGTTGTTTCCATTTGAAAACTTTATATTGGCAGTACTTGATAATATTGTGGCAATGCATGATTCAAACTTGAAAATTCTTAGAAATTCTTTCAAAATATAGATATATATATTTTTTAATTTGACAATTTAACCTAAGATGTGTACATCTCTCTTATATATTCCATTAGTTTTAAGAGGTTTGATATAAAACAATTTTAGGGCTTAATTGGAGTTGAATTCTCATTTGTTTAAAACTACTACATGAAGATTAAATCATACAATTTTATTCGGATTGGCAGCAAATTATTATTTTTTTTGGACATCGTAAGCCTCTTCTGGAACTCTTGTTTGATATTTTATCAAAATTTTTTAATAGAGATTACAATCTACAAAAGTCGACGAATAATATTTCTTCATAGTAACAGGTCTTATACATAACTTCGCTTAAACAACTCTTTTTTATATAAAAAAAATTCTAAAATTTATCATTTGTTTCCGCTTTTCTCCTTTTGTGTGTTGATAAAAAACAGGCTTTTTTATATGCATACATTTTTTATGTAACAGAATTTCTCTAGGGAACGTTACCCACACAAACTGTATATAACGTCTGCCTTATCAAAAATTTGCTTGGAGTTAAAAGATATAAAGTGCAATTCATCTCGGAGGGTTTTTAAAATTTATTTATTTATTTATTTATTGTATACTTTTTGTATGAAGCTCCGCCGTAAGTGAAAGAGAATGCGTCGTCCTATTTCCCCCTTAACATGAGGGAGAGAGGGAGCGTCTATTAGAGGATAATTCAATGTACGCCATTCAGTTTTAGAAGATGTATTTAGTATTGCAGCTTTATGTGTGTCGTCTGTACATCCTAAATTCTTAGAGAAACGGAAGATAATCTTTGGATATTTTTTAAATCATTAATATCCGTTGTGATAAATAAATGGATACACCGTTGCGCTGTTTATTATACACTCATGTCCATAAATTAAGGATAATGAAGTTCAGGCAAAGAAAGAGACAGAAGCAAAACCAATTTGACTTATTTGTAAAGTCTTTTTATTAAACAAAAGGTAAAGAACAAAAAAGATGCTATATGTTTGACATAATTAATAAAAATTGCGGTTTTTTCAAACTTCAAAAAAGAACCTATTTACAAAAAACAGTATAAAATGGTTAGTATGATGGTTAATACGGAGTATGTCTCCCGGACGATGCAATACAGGCCTTACAACACCTACGAATGCTGAGTATCAAATTATCAATCTGATCTTGGGGAATATTACACCACTCATCATGCAATGCCATCCGAAGTTCCGGTAGACAGGTGGGAGGGGGTTGACGGGCTGCAATTCGTCGGCCAAGCATATCCCACACATGCTCTATTGAATTCAAGTCCGGTGAGTATGCTGGCCAATCTATGCGGGTGATATCCTCCGATTGAAGGCATTCGTCTACAATGTTTGCACGGTGAGGACGGGCGTTGTCATCCATAAACAGAAATTCAGCACCCATGGCGCCCCGAAACAAACGTACATGTTGTTCCAGAATGACATCCCGATAGATGTGGCCTGTCATCGTTACACTCTGAACATGCAGGTCAGTTCTGGAACCAAGAATAATTCCTCCCCAAACGAGCCATCCTGCACCACCGTAACGGTGTCGTTTAATGGTGTTCTCTTGGTGGTAACGGGTACCTGGCGCTCTCCATATGAAAGTCCGGCGAGAATCAGATTGCAAACTAAACCTGGACTCGTCGGAAAACATCACACAAGACCACTGTTGCGGTGTCCACAATACATGCTCTCTACTCCAGGTTAATCGTAGGCGACAGTGAGTTACGGTAAGGAGAACACATCTGACAGGCCTACGAGCATATAGATCAATGTCCCCTTGCCTTGAAACTGTCTTACCGGTAGCTGGAGAGAGCTGACGAGATAGGTCTGATGCTGTGCTCCGTCTGTTTCTTTTGGCAGTAACTGTCAAATACGGTCCTCATTCGGCGTTGTAACTCGGGGGTGACCTGTGCTGTAACATCTACTCACATTACCATCATCTTGGAATCATTGCCAAAGCCTGGAGATGACACTCTGGGCGATTCCAAGTTCCTCGGATACTTCCAGCTGGGTACGTCCACATTCCAGTCGTCCGATAATTCTACCACGTAAAAAATCATCCAAATGCTTCATTTGTGCCATACCTATGCGGTTATTGCACTGAAAGACTTTTAAAGCGCTTGTGAACAATTTTACTTCTTTGCCACCATTCCTTATATACCCCTCTCTTACACTCTCGTCATTGTGACATACTATCCGCGCCATCTGGTGGTTTCCTGTAATTTGCATATTCTTCTTCAAGATGTGTGGGGTAATTCTACAGGTGAAATTTTTATTTTAGAGTTCAATTTCTGTGTGATTCTGAATTACCCTTAATTTATGGACATGAGTGTAATTTATTTCTATATGAATTTTTGTAACATAGATTTTATGTTCAATAAAAGAAAAAATAGTAAAGCGCTGGCTTCTTGCACTTAAAAGTTGAAACGCAATTTAGAATTGTTTTAAGGTGTTAACTGTACTTTAGAGTAGTTATTTTTCCAATTTTCGTCAGTCCTAGTGCCACTAAAGACCAACCGTGTTGAGGAGCTGATGCACGTTAAATATGTCCTGGCTCTAAGTTCTCCCGTTGGTTTGGACGTGGGTGCGAAGTTGTGACATTCTCGTCACTTGACTGTGGTTTATTTTTTTTGAAATCCTTCGTCAATACCCCTCGTGTTGCTTCACAGTGCGACGTAACTCAAAATCAAATTTGCAATTTTTGTGGACATGTCTGTTTTCGTTATAGCATTCCCGTCCTTCTATTTTGAAATTTCAATATGAAATGAATTTGGCTCATTTCCCTTCAAAATCCTCAAGACTAATATATATATATATATATGTAATGTAGTCAGCCGCGTTGGTAGGGATTCTTTTATGATCACTATTTTTGATGGCATTGACGCGAGGCAATCCTTTGAAATGGTAAATACTATTTATTGATAATTAACATATAGCGTTCCACATAACAAGAAGCAGACACAAACCGAGCTGCAGCCGATTACATGACGAAAAACAAAGACGAAAGAGAGCGGTCTCCAGAGATCTCAGTATATATAGGCAGCTAAAATCACATGATCTCAGTGGATAGATGTAGTTCAAAATACTCTCGTTAGGCGGCTGGCTAACAAATAACAAAAATGTGGGTTCTGAAGGGATGGACCATAGGTAATTAAAAGATATTTAAAAGGATTATATCACTGGGTTTATTACACATATATATATTATTATTACGACTGGCAATAATTTATTCACAATTCCCTCCAAGATTTCGGAGCTCTTCAAAAAAAAACAACAAAAAAAAAAGAACATATGAAAGAGAATACAGAAAAAATTTCAAGTTTTATTTACATACTATACAGGTGTTCTTGTGTGAGCCCTTGGTGATAGCTCCTGCCTCGCTGAACTCAACATAGCACTATCAACATTATTGACAATACATGTTATCCTTTCATGCAGTTCTGCTGCATCACGTGGCAAAGGTGGTACGAAAGCAAGGATCCTATGTAACAGACCAAGTTTTCGGACAACATAGATAACAAGGAAAGGATGTCAATAACTCTGATAGCACCATGTTGATTAGAGTGTAGCAGGAACTGAACTATATATATCGCATTGATGTATAACAATGGGTTCGCACATAGATCACCTGTATAGTATGTAAATAAAACTTGAATTTTTTTAAAATTTTCTTTCAAATGTTATTTTTTTGCTGTATTCATCTTAGTTTGAAACCTTGGAGGAAATTATGAATAACCCTGTAATAATTTCAGCTGTATATCACAGTTTCCGGACACCCCGATTGGGACGACGAAAGTAACTCTTGCGTTAATCACAATATAGTGTTGGTTGCAAATGTACCGTAAGGTTCGGACATTAACCTCAAAATTTTGTGAGTTACAAAAATGTCACTCGGTCTTTGTAAAAGGGTCCTAGTTTCGTTATGCTTTTATCTAGCTGCTTTGTCACACCACACCGGGAATTGGTTGTTCACGTGTACTCGCCGAATATCTATTAGTCTGAGATCATTGATTTTGTATCCTGCCTTATTGTTAAAATCCTCGTGTTGCTTTAGAGAGTGAATAAACAGTCACACTCCCCCTCTCTATTGTTTATTGCACATGCATATTAGTTTTTTTTTAAAAATCTAAAAATAGAAAAGTCACCAAATATCTTTATGCTATATTCTAGAGACGGGGTGGGTATTACGTCGATCGCGATCGACCGGTGGACCGCTAAGACATTTTGGGGTGACCGCCTAAAAATGTTACCAGTTAGTAATTATATACAGATAATTCAAGATTGGTTGACAGTACGCAAACTAGGCCTTCTTCTGACTATAATAACAAAAACTAACTTTAGATAAAAATGTTTTATTTTTTTTAATGTATTTTGAATTGTTTCATAATAAATGTATCATTTGATAGAATTATATTTGGAGCGATTATTATTGTTTGTATCTTGCGTTTTGCTTTATGAACGCGGTTTTAAAAGTGGTTTTTTTTTTTTAAATTTTAGTTCTGTAGGTAAGTACATACTCCGTACTTAATATTAAGTAATAATAATAACATTTTCCTCACCTCACAACACCTACAACATTTGGCAATAGAGTACACAAAAATTTTTAAGGGGAAGGGGGTTGAGGGTTGAAGGTCTACCATTCTCGTATCATATACCCCAATACGCAGCCAAACATATTTTTTTGATTTTGTCGATTGTCGGGAACGAAAAATAGCGAAAAATAAATTACTGAACAAATAATTAACATTGATAAATAAAAAAAAATGACTAATATCAAATACTTAATGACATATTTTACGTATTATATACATGGGACTGTAATGAATCGGGGAAAAAAAGTTATGAGGGAGAGACCTGACCCGTGGACCCCTCCCCCACCCTTGTGTGCGCCACTGACACTTGGTGGACCGCAACTCCTTGAAAAAATTAGAAGTAGCCCGCACCCTGAAAAAGTCTACCCACCCCTGTTCTAGAGCTTGAATTTAATATATATATGTACTTATGATTGATATATATTTTAAGATGGATAATTATAAAAAATCATCATTGTTGTGTGTATAGAAGGAGCATTTAGGGATACAAAATGTTGAATATGTGATTCGCTTAGACTGCTTTACTTTGTAGGGATGTCTGGCTGTTTTTCCTTTGAATCTCGGTAATGTTTTTTAAACATTTTTATGTTTCTGTAAATTAAAAAAAAATCAAAATAAAGCAATTTTTCTGAAAAGCTGTGTGATATATAACCAAAGTACAGTGGAATATGTTTTTATGCTGTCCTTTTTTATGGATTTGTTTTGTGTGGTTTTCTTTTTGTGCTATCTTTTTTATGTGGTATATGAATTGCAACGGCTTTTGCGCCACTGTAATGTTTTCTATCAATGTACATATATACACTTCAAGACGCTCTGTTCATTGGTTATAAACAGTCCCTCGACAATGCACATTCAATTGCTTTCTATCAACGCACTTGATTGAAGACAAAACTTTCAATGACAGTGATATTATCAATAATTTGATAGATTATGAAGAGACGGGCGAGAAGATTCTTTGAGAGCGGATAAAATATATGTAGGGATCCAGCTTCCCAACAAATTGGGAAAGCATTTTCTTAAAATAGATACCAATTCCGAGGAGTTTGAAATTCCAAAAAGAGCTTCGATCATGCATATCTGGTTATCGTGACGTTCACAAGCAACTGATCAATCGACCATCGTCACAAAAACTTATCACTTACTTAATGGTGCCGAAAAATAAATCAATTGAAATTGTATCTTCATGTGACGAAAGCGATTTTGAATTAATTCATCACTGGAATATGTGGGCTTTGGATTACGATAAGTAGCGGTGAATTATGTAGGTGCATTTTGAAAACATCTCCGTGTGTATACAATGAGAAATTAAATGTTTTAAAATGTTCCTATATGAAATTTTATTATTTATTTTGTTTGGAAGTACTTTCTCATAAATATCATAAAAATTGATATATTTTTTAAGTGTGACTTTTTTTATGCCGTCCCTCTTTGCCGCATAAAAAAAGTTCTATAGTATGTCGACAAAGTTGTCAGTTATATGTAGGAATTTATGAAATTTTCTCCTTTTTTTTGTGCTGTTTCTTTTTATGCGGTCCCTATCTACCGCAAAAAACAGGTTTTACTGTATTTCAGAATTATTAGGAATCTTTAAAAATGTATGCCGTAATAGATAGTTTTTGATGTTTGCTGAAACAAAAAAAAGTTAAAACATAATTTAATTTTACAATTTAAAAAATGATGCTGGTTATTTTTTAAAAGTTATTCAATCAACCAGAAATCCATTTTCTCTTTTTTTTTTTTTTGAGCTACATCATTTCACTTTTTAAATATTTATTCAAATCTAGTAGGCCCATCATTTTGTTGAATTTTTTTTAGTATTTAATTTTTTTCACTAGTGTTAATACTCAATATTTGTTTTAAAAATATATAAATAGCTATGTACGTACGAAGAATTTAAACTTTTGTTTAAAAGCTAGTGTAGGATAGTTTTGGTATTTTTGAAATTACAATTTAAAAAATAGTATTCTTTTTATTTTGCTTTTATTCCCTTTTTTAATAAGGAACGTTTTAATGTATTATTAATAGTGTTCTACGAATAGTTTTATGTCCTTGACTATTTATAAAATAAAACTTATTGTATATATTGTTTAATAGAAGGTATTAGGAGTAGATGTGAACAATTAAGATGTATTTTTAAAACAATCGATATTTAACGCATCGCACCAGCGATGAATTAGTTTGTATTCTGACTCATGAAAAATTTTGGGCATCTTTTATGGGTTTATTAACGGTTCCAAACAGAATTTTTCTTTGAAATCATTTTCATATCGCAAGATCTACAATTCAATGAAAAAGAGCAGTCATTCCTATTTTTATTGAAGCAAATCGTGACGTAATTATTCATTTTCACCTCACTTAACCAAAAATTCTCGGACGATGTTTTCACAGCAGAGAGAGAAAATACGATTCATAAAACCAACATAATTAAAATGGTACGGAGACGCCCAGCAGCGTTTTCACAATGACATGGCTCAGATGATATATGTTTTTTTTTATAGTATTTTAACATTTTTGTTTCGAAAGGTTTTGCATAATTTAAAAAAAAAATATCTATAAACAAATTGGTTAAGTTACAGTTATATATAATTTTCAAAATATTAAAAAAGTTCGAGAAATATTTTTGAACTGTATATTTTTTTATTGCGTTATAAAAGACATTGTCAGTGAAATCGTCATCAGTGAGAACTCTTGGAAACATTTCGTTAGGAGAAAAACATTCTGTATTTTTAAATGCTCCTATAAAAAGTACATTTCTTTTATTTATTTATTTATTTCTGCATCATGCAATAGTTCTTAAAATCAGAAGGTAAGGATTTTACTCATTTTCATTTGAAAAGCATTGAAATGAGAAGAAAGCAAAGAAATTTATTGAAGAATTTTATTTCTACTTGAAGCTTAGTTAATTTCGCGTCCTTGACTCGTTCTTTCTCAGATTTATCATATCGAATGCCTGAGAATTCCTTCAGAATGCGATTAATTTTTCTGTTTATAACCATGAGGATTTTAAATATTTCTCTCTCTTTCTTCCAAAAGTCTTTTTGTATACAAATTGGCCAGGCAAAACCCTGCCCATTCATCTAGTTAACGTTTCAACAAAACCCTATTAAAGAACTAAATACCCTTGATTGTTTTAACAATTTTTGTTCTTAAATTTTTCTTTCATTTCAATTCTAATAATTTAATTTTTAATTCTGTTAAATTTAACTCCTTGAATGGGATAGAATTAATCAGCCTCGCAAATATCTCTTATTGTACATTAACAGTCCGACAAAGCAATAAAAACTCCATTAAAATATCTTGAACATTGATTTAAAACAATAAAAAAAATGCTGAGAAATCGATTGATTTTTCATTAGTCGCACTTCGAAACAACACGAGATATATTGGCGACACACTTCGTAATTCTGAATCACGATCAAACGAGAAAGTGAACATCTTAGCTGGCACCGTACTCTCCAAGCTTCCACACTACTTCGGTGTGAGGATTTTGAGCCTCGACAACTCTGTATTGGAGGATGTAGAATTATTTTCGTATCGTTTCGCATGACAGTATAATTGTAATATGACACAGTTTATTATTTCGGTATTGCTCTATCTGTATAGACATGCGCTTAACACTTTGATTTCCAGGGAACTTTTCTGGATTCTAGTGTGAGAAGTCAATATTTACAGATATTACCAAAGTCATATGTGCACTAATCTACTACGAATTTTATGGTTGCTGCATAAACAGGCAAGTAGACAAACTACAAAAGATAATCGTAGTTGATGTTTAAGGTAATAATACAAATTACGATAATCTTGTAGTTGACTGTCGAAGTTCTACCCCAATAGAATGTTCTTGAATAGACCGCAGTTTTTCTATGAATAAGGCGCCTTTGCAAGACGTCATTTTCAAAACAACTACAAAGACTGGAACTTCTGCTGATTTATAAAATGCAGGATTCTTAGAGAGAGAGAGAGAGAACAGGGGCTATTTTATTGTATTGTGCCTATTTTTCATAAGCGCAAATTAAAATGTAAGACTAACGAACACAAGACCTGTGGTTTTCGTGAGTTCTTTTCCCGGTTCCACCAAAAAGATTATGCGGAATAATGGTAACTGCTGCATCTGAATTCGAACCAAATAGAACGTTTTATTCTTCTTTGTTTACAATGGGACTTGGATAAGTGTGAGGGGTTCTAGCTTAGATCATCACCTAACAGTGGCTCAAAATATCGAGGTCTGTCGTCAAAAGTACACTGCTGGCCACCGTAAATGCAACACCAAGAAAGAAAAGAGATAGCACAACATAATTTATTTTGTAGGTAACATTTTGACCATCAAATGATTAAATATATAGACTTCTGTGAAGTGTGGTTCCTGCCAGAATCAGTAGCCAGAGTAGCCGCCATTGTTGGAGATCACCGCTGCCACACTCCTCGGCATTGATTCAAAGAGACTTTGGATGTGTTCTTGGAGTACAGTAGACCAAGCAGCTTCCACACGTTGTCAAAGTTGATCTGGTGTGGAAGCTGGGGGTGTAATCTGGGTCAATCGTTGAGCAACCATGGACCATATGTTTTCTGTCGGCGAAAGATCCGGAGAGCGAGCCGACCAGGGAAGCAATTCAATCTGGTGATTGATGAAGAACCTTTGGACAATGCGTGTCACGTGTGGTCGTGCATTATCCTGTTGAAATATGAATGTGGCCTAGCCCTGAAGGTAAGGAAGGACAATTGGCTCCAACACCTCGAAGATGTAGCGCTGTCTGTTTAAAGTACCGGCAATGCGTACTAGAGGAGTGCGAGAAGGATATCCAATACCGCCCCATACCGTAATACCCGGTGCAGGACCAGTGTGGTGGTGCGTAACGCAGCTGTTCAGCAACCTCTCTCCACGGTGTCTCCAGACTCGAATCCTACTATCGTGGTGTTGCAGACAGATGCGTGACTCGTCAGTAAAGACAACTTCATTCCATTCTGCCGCCTACATCCTTCTTTCATCGCACCATTAGCGGCAGAGACGTCTGTGGTTCTGCGTCAAGGGTAAATCAAGCAATGGACGTCTTACGGACAGGCCACTGTGCTGTAAACGGCGTCGAATGGTACGCGCAGACACTGAATGATGCGTTACTGACTCAATGTGCTGTGCTATGGTTCGTGATGTGACTGAGCGATCCGTCACTGCCATGTGCACAATTTGCCCATCCTCACGTGAAGTGGTGCACTGAGGTGGATGCGATAGACCACGTCGGTCCGTCGTACCCTCCTGCATCCAACGGTCACATATCCGCATTACAGTTGTTTGGTTTCGTCCAACACGACTACCGAATTCCCTGAAAGATAACCCACAATCTCGGTAGGGCACTATCCTTCCTCTGTCGAACTCGGATACTTGATCAAAAGCTGATCGCTGCTTTCTACGAGACATAACTGATCGTTTTTTGAAAAAAAAACACAAGAAAAACACAATCGTCGAAATCTCCAAGCCTTAAATAGCGCTTTGAGGCGACGCCACAGGCGTGCGTGATGTGTGTCTGAGCTGAAATTCTAATCATTTGCATATCTCACCTCAGCTAATGCATGTTGTAAATTTCATGTTATTTGCGTGCTTCCTTCAGGGTGTTGCATTTACGGTGGCCAGCAGTGTACATTGCACTATTCAAGTGTAATAATAATTATAGACAAATCTCTTTTTTTTCTGTGAAAAGCGACTTATTTTTGTCCTTCTCTCTGTTAATTTTATATTGTACAGTTTTATTTCATTTTACTTGAGATTGAGATCACCAACAAGAGCTTATAGCCCTGAAAACCGGTCCCCAGCTCATTGTATAATTATGTCGTGACGAAACTCTAGTCGATTGAATTAAAGGGTATATTTCTAATCATTCTTTAAAGACTGGTCGCGGATCGCCACCAGCAAGGAATTGTTATGATGCTAAATGAAAACAAACCTACACTGTATTCCATTTCATGGCCAGATGTCTTTCTTGTGCAATGCACGACCTCCACTCTCTATGCTTGGTAATTGAATGACAATAGTGCCTGAAAAAGAGGTACTAATGGGTGTGTTATGTTACTGAACATGATATTGAATTGTCTCACTTCTCTCTGTGAGTCTCTACTTTATCTGACTAGTTAAGATGTTGAAATTCGGAATGTCAGTCGTACTCATTTTTCATATTTCTATGAATATTTTATTCCGTACTTGGTCTTGTTTTTCATGAATCTTAGGTTTTAAATTTATCGACATTGTGTATGCTTTTAAAAATCATTTTACCAAACTTTCGAGTTCTGAGAGAAATTTAAAAAATAAAAATACAGGGAAACTACAACATAATGAAATCTAGAAGAGGTTTTTCAATTGTGTATCTAATTACAATTGTGTGGGCTGCATTTTATATCAGCCTCAATGTAAGCATTCCGTGATTTTCCAATCACGCCAAGATTTTATTTTCGTTTCGTTAATCTCATTTTATGCTCTTTGAATGAAGGAGCGGTTTATTATTCTATATAAAAAACGTACATCTCACAGAACTTGAACTGAAAGTTTAACAGATTTGTATTCCAGCTGTTTTCTGGATACCTTTTAATACACTGGTTCGATAACATTCCTTCACTCACGTAAGTGAGCGTCACACTCCTCGCATTCTTATCTTCCACGTTCAGGTCAACATTTTTTCCTAAGCCGTTCGTGTACAAATGGGAAGAGCGACATGTGTAAAAGAACGCCAAACCGAGCTTCGGAAAGTTGAAAGGTCGAACGGGAAGTGGTTGAACTGAGTAGGTCGCATAACAAGGATGCTCTTTCTGTACGCCGCGGAATAAGGTCAAATACTCTCACTTATGAGATTGCATTTTGCGGGACAAACGCTCTCAGTTTCAGAACAATCCACTCGTACGGGATATCTTTCCATCTCTGTGAATCGTGGTTTTTCTATCTCTTCCTAGGTTTAATTATTGCACTTTTTCTTTATCATTTCCCGTTTGAATTAGGGGAATGCGTTACATTTCGCTTATTTGGATAAATAATAGTATTATGTATTTGAAACTGAATCTGTATGTATTAAGGTATCCGAACACGTTGAAAATGACCAAATTCAATCAAGACAGATATTTTTGTTTTTTATTTCATTGAATAGAGCTATCTTTTGACTTTACGAAATATACTTTATTTTGTTTCTCCACTACCTAGAGGCCAAGTTACAATCAATTTTATAAAGTTAGAAAAACCGGAAGTGGGTTTTTGATCTACCAGAAGTGGGCATTTAAATTGCTCAAAATCTGTCATGGCGATTCTGATAACTCAAAATATTACGAATGCATTTCTATAAAACTTTTTAAACCTGATATTTACGTTATTTTCCAGAGAATGTACTAAAATATTTCTTATTGTATAAGTACTTTTTGAATTATGGCTTATTATTTAAATAATGGTCTCATAAAAAATGTAATATTTCTTGTAATGTTTACTCAATCAGCTCTAAAATTTTCAAATTTTAATAAAAAATTAAAATTTTAGTACATTTTCTAGATTAATGCATCTAGTTTGTTTTCGTAATACTTTTACTAATATATGTTTCTTACTTTTTTCTCTAACTGCTTTGAAGTTTTTCAAAAATATTGCTAAAATTTCACTTATAATTGTGATTTTTGTAAAATTCGGGTAATTTATTTTAAATTTTGATAGTTAAATAGTAATATTTATTGGTATTGAGTCCTAAAAGAGCGTTTATAATGTTTTAGTATGCTATTTTGTTAAAAAGTACTCCGAACGTGTTCGGATACTTTAAGTTGCATTTAAAACCCTATACTCCCAAAATAATAGTGATAAAAGTGTTGGGGTGAATTTTCTTTCTATAATAGGGTCTTGTATGTAATTGGGTAGGGGCATATATTCTAAAATGATAACTTCGTATGCAATAGGGCAGTGGAATCATGTATTGGAAAGTGATAAGATATGGGAACCTAGTTATATGGAGTGGAACTATAACCGGCTGCGGCTTACTTAAAAATAATAGTTTTAAGCCATGTTTAGTGTGAAAACTCTGCTTTGGTGATAGTGGCTTTGGAATATCTCGATAATAAATGTAGTTTACCAATGTGTGTTTCTTTTTAAAGTTATTTTTGTTATTTAATGAATTACTTTGATAGATTAGCTTGTTACTAATTTGTGCAGAAAAAGAGGAATTTCGTATTTAATTAACTGAGCTACCTGAGTGATTTTGTTAACCTTCCTAAATTTAGGAAATCGGATAATTCTAAAAGATTCCTTGTGAAAATTGATTTTACTTACTCCGGCCGTTTATTTGTGCGCTACAATTTTTTTTAATTCTTATTTTACAAGGTATATAGTTATCTAAAAATTTCATTTTACGAATTCTACATTCTGTTTAGTAAATTATATACAAAAAGATGTCCTGAGTATGTAAATCGATTGATATATATCAGTTGGTTCAAGGTTTGGTTTTTGCGTTTGTCTGTGTTTATATTTTATTATTCACTTAATTTCATTTTGGAACTTAGTTGTGAATTTATATTTTGAATATTTTTCTAAGTATCTTATGTGTCTTGTTTGTTTATGTTGTAAATGGATTTCCATGTTTGCTTGTAATAATTGTAAGAACTGAACAGATTAAATATTCTGATGCAGACAAGAGGATATTTTTTTAACATTTGAAAAATTTAGTACAAGAAGTAATTTACACAATATGAAAAATTGGAAATGAAATCGCCTATTACAAATAATGTGAAGGAAATCATTGGTCTTTTTTTCTGCTAAATTCATACTTAATTTATTATTTTCATATGATACTATCAGAAAATTCTAAAATATTCTTTTGCTTCTTGATCTAAGGAAAATATTTCGTTTCAAAGAGAATAAGAATCGAATGAGTCATGATTATTTGGAAAACAAAAAGCACCTAGCAATTGCATCAATGTGATTATAAACAATTCACCTTAGATTTTCTGTTATGTGTTTTTTTTTTAATTGGTAATGCTTAAACTTCAATCTGGTTTATGGAACTTTTTCTTATCGTTTTAAAGAATTATTTTTAAGTTAACAAATCCTTTGTTAAGTGAATGCTTGCAATAATATCTATTCAATTATACCATTCAATTATAACACGCCATTAAACTTGACATTAGACCATTCAATCAATTATATCGTTTTTAAATTGGTGGTTGAAGACCAGTATTTCCCTAACAATTCCTTCTTTCAAAATTAAGAGGTCCATCGCCAATAGCCCAACCTGTGGTATCTAAATGTAATATTAATAAACAATCAATCGATCAAAACAATAAATTCCTAGATTCCGTGGAAACATTTTTTCAAAATTCATATAGATTTAAAAAATTTATTGATACTGAGAGAATTTTCATGTTAACTACACTGGCGTAACGGAGAACATTAGCCCCCCCCCCTTCATTCCCCTGCAAAGTCTAGTTTTGAGCCTCACATACTTGTTATCAGTCAGGCTTTGGTTCCCCTGCAATGCGGGGGTGTACATTACGTCACTGCTTAGCTGCTATCTTTAGGATTATAAAGAAATGTGGATATACTTGAAGACAAATGTGCTTTAGTGTGTATTTTGTAAGATTATAAGCTTTTCAAAAAGAGAAAGCAACCAGAAATTGTCAATTCATATTTTCATTTGTTTTGTCTAATTGTGTTTCACGGATAGCACGGTATAAGCAATGGCAACACAATAGGCGAGATAAAGCTTGAAATTAAATGCTGCAAATACACTTTTCTGCTAGAACAATTTTAATCGTTATCCTTTGATGAAAATATGAAGTAATATTTATCTCCTTCAAGTGAATTATATTTTTCTGGTACCTTTCGTTGCCTGACTCATATAACATGATACGAAATTTCACGCCAACGTTTTTCACACACACGCAGTAATCATTTGATTATAATACTTTTGTTCTTTTTATGACACGATGTTCTTGTGTGTAAATGAATGGTTCCTCATGCTTGAGGGTGGGGAGAGATTTTATAAATAAATATATGTATATAACTCTAGGTAAGATCCATACACTTTTTTCTTTCGTGGCGGCTAGACAACAAGAGGCCAAGGGTAGTTATCCCAAAAAGTTGGATGCTTAAGGCTGGATAGCAGTCAGTTATCTACTATGTTGGAGCTCTGGCATGATGGTTGTCTTTCCCAGGCAATCAGTTTTTCCTGGGTGGTCTCTGGGGTGCTAGCAAACTGCTGATGTGGTAGGTCAGAGGTTCCCAAACTTTTTTGTCTCATAGACCCCTTGCCATATTTTTCAGTTTGGGGTAGACCCCTGCTTAATTAATATTGAATTTTTACAAATTTATCAACTTAAATTCTTTTTAACCGCTGGTACTACTACTATTACTACTTTAAAAGAATTAAATTTCTAACTATATTGAAATATAGTGTTTAAAATTTAAAAAGCATATGTTAATTAATTAAATTAAAATTTATTAATAAATAAAACTGTTAAATAAACTAACGTAAACAACAAACAACATCCTCACAATATTCCATAAGTCGGGACTACTCTAAATAGCCGTCGAGCCGCAAGTCCTCTCGTGGGGTTGGTGGAAAGGGAAGACATGTGTGAGACCTCTGACCACCCCCAGGGTGTTCTCCCTCAAAATCGGGGTGGAACCGAGCCAAATCGTACTGTCGCCTGCATGGTGCTCAAAGCTAAGGCTAACGACACGCGTAAAAATCTCGCCCTTAGTCATGAAGAATTTCGAGGACTTAAATCTGATGTTGCTGTCGATCAGGTGGCACAAGTAACAACAACCACAGTTCCTATTGTAATTTGACATTTTTTTTCAAAATGACCATATGAATTCATTGCCTACTGCGGTATTGCCAAAGTCAAAGCATTCTCCAACCGGGTTTCAAATTCTGAATAAACAGCATTTAAATGTTGATCGTAGATTAAAACATTCTGATAGATTGTCTGTGACATATTTAGAAAATTCGGGACCTCCAGTATTATACTGCTTTAGCTTAAATTTGGAAAGAAAAGCTTAAATGGTTCTTTTTTTAATAAAATATTTGCTGTCACCTTGTAAATGCAAATTAACCTCATTAAATTTAGTAAATAAATCTGTTCAATAGGTAAAATTTGGTTTACACTTGATTATAAATTTTCTTTTAAAATTAAAGTCACGATCTACTTTAATGAGAGCCAGTATCACTTAGACCCCCACTTGCACCTCATAGACCCCAAAATAATTTTCAGCTGACGTAGACCCCTGGTGGTCTATATAGACCATTTTGGGAATCACTGTTGTAGGTTAATGCTGAATAATCTAAGCTTACTGTTGGTCATCTGACCTAGCTTTTATTTTCTTGTTGACTCCTGTTAAACACAGGTCGCAGATTCTTGAATTCACTGAATAAACTAATAATCTTTAAGCATGCCATTTAATTTAATTTTACATTATAATCTTAGATTGTAGTTAGTTTGAATTCTTTTTTTGAGAATGTATTTCATTCTGAAGCAATAAGGAAATTAATAATCTCGTATCATGGATAAATGTATATCTAGAGAAGAGATTGTTATAATGAGAAATCCTCTGACAATTGAGAAGTACGAAGAACGTATTTCCGGATTGAAAACGCATGGATGAAAAAGAAGAGTTATTGTTGTTATTATTATTTCTCCCTTTTTCTGATTTGTCATTGATTACTATACTACAATTTAATTTCTTAAACAACAACACATTTCTCAATAACATTTCTGAAGTAAAATTTATTTGAGAAATTCCATATATATCTACTAATATTTTACTTAATGAGAAATAACTGCATTGATATGCTTTATTATCTTAATCGATATAATTTTTTGTATACATTTCTATGTAATGCACGTCCATTCATTTATTTAATAAGGAGGGCCCTGGAAAAAAAATTATTTAAGAAAAAGCCCTTGTTAAACTGTTATTCTGAATTTATTAACATAGGGTTTTTCGAACAAAAGAACTCAGTTTCTAGAGCGTTCTCAATCTCAAACGTAGCAAAGTATCTCATTTATACATTTGATACTAACAGTATTCATTTTTGTTTTAAAAGTCAGAACAAAAGCTAAGAAAGAAAAATTCTATCAAAGAACCTCGTATTATAATACTTGCTCATAAACATTTTTTTAAACAATTATATCACCATTCAAACTTTTAACTCTTCTAACATTCTGCTTATAATTTTAGTTATTTATCTGGCCTTTACTCCCCCCCCCCTCCAAAAAAAATTAACTTATTTTTCAATGGCTGATTATGTTTTTCTATCACTTGCGAATTTCATTTCATTTCTTTATTTTTTGTAGTATTTATTTTGAGTTAAGAGTTATTAGAATATGTTCTTAGATTATTTTCAAGTATTGAATAGATACTTCGAAAATGTGATTGACTATTTTATCCTCTCCTTATTCTAATTTAATTTTTTTTAAATGTGCAAATAGCGATAGCCGAAAAGGAATTGAAAACGTTAATCTATATTGCTTGAAAGAATAAAATTCTTAAATACTGTTGACCTATGATAGTTTTTTTTAGTTTTCTAAATTTCAGAAATGTTGTGTTGTCTCGCAACGTGCCCTAAATCTTCTGCACATTATCTAATGCAAAAACAGTCTCAATTGTTCGAACGTGAGGTCAAACGAGATGCTCTATCTAATGCCTGTTAATTTTTTTCCCTGGAAGAAATTATTTCCGTGCGAATCTGCAGACGATTTCGGGGCAAGCTTTTGTTCTAGATGACTGAACATTATCTAACATTCTGCTGATGCTGAAAGAATGCCTGAACTGTTGTTATTCGTTTTCTTTTCTTTTCTCCCTGTGTTACGCTATTTCCTTTGAAACTATTAAGCGTTAATAGTTTTCAGGTTACAGTGTACAGTGTTACGATCGTACTTTTACTGAAGAGTTAATTTTGAGAAGTTTTTATAGAAATCGTAAGATTGACTATTACATAAATCGTCTTAAAAGATCAAAACCGAAATTTATACATTCTTCTCTCAGTTAATGCAAGCATAAAATAGAGGTGTAACAAGCTGTGTATTGGAAATTGCTATTAAAATATACATTGTCGAGAATTTTTAGTATATAAGAAAATAGTTTTTATTTTCCTGAAAAATAATGAGTCATTAACAAACGATTATCATTTCCTAAATTTCTGACAAATAAAGTGTTTGTGTCAAATCTTTTTTATTAAATAAAATGAAAGCTTTTAATTGGTTTTGAGTAGAAACCATTCGCTATTTGCTACTGTGTGCTGCTTTTTTGTTAATGTCTTTCATTATGAATAAAAAATAATTACTTCCTAAGTACTTCCTTAATAAGTATTACTAATAATTTTTTGAGCGTTTCCATCGCTTACGTTTTCAATTAGATTTTAAAATCATGGCAGTCCTCCAACATTAAGGAATTATTTATAGTGTTTGAGACTTTTTCCTTATGTTAATTCTGAGAATTTTTGTTCATTTTTTACTGTACTTGAAATTCCAAATTTTCTCGTCATAATTTTTATTAGTAGTCTATTCTTAAAGAGCTAAATTCTTATTTGTTTCAAATCAAATATAGTTTTTGAAACCTTGGTACACATAAGCAAAAAAAAATTAAATAGTCTTTCTTCTACTTGATTTTGGGAGAGTGAAATAAATACTGAATTATATGAATGAAAAACCAGGGTTAGGCTACAAAATTTTTAGTAAATTTTAAATTAAGAGGAATAGAATAAAAAGAGAAAAATGTATGAATAAAAAATTAGAACATGACGCGTTATATAATTCTTTTACCCTCCACGTTCTAATTTTTCATTCAAATTAAAATGTTTTCTGAAGCTTGCGAACGTTTTTTTGATGAAATCTATCTGTATGTTTAAAATTGGTCCACATTATTATTTATATAAATTTGAATTTCAGATTCTTCCATATGGAAAAAAATGCTTTTAAATTATTCATATCCACACTAAATTGTTAATGCAATACCCCCCCCCCCCCGGTTAATAGCCTTCCATGTAATGCAACGATGAATATTTTTAAATCAAAATGTGTTTTTCGAAACATGACCGTTTGCCTTTCTTTGCACGAGATGCCCCGTGTTAAAGCTCAGTAAATTGCGAATAACCATAAGAATGAAAATCCCGATCAGCTCTCAGCGACTGAGCAAAACGAAAAGCTCGAGGATCTGGAAAGTGTCTTCAAGGGAGAAAGTTCGTGAACTGACAACTCATTTAGAAGGGCGTATAATGACACGCTTCCTAGACTCTTTCGGGTTCACTGATCACCGAAGGGGTCATCATTCTTTTGCATTTTTTTGAAAAAGTTATCTTCTTCATGTTACGGATTTAAAATATAGAAACCTGTTCATCTCAGATTGATAAATCTTTTTTTTATTCCAAAATGTTGGAAATCGTTTGATTTCTCGAGGGAGGAAAGGGGGGGGGGGATTTAAAATTCCTGAAATAATTTTTTTTATAAGGTTGAAATAGATTTGATGTTAAATATTTAATGATGATGATGAAAGATTCAAATATTTTCTTTTCCGTGTAGTTTAATTTTTAAACCAGTAGATTTATGTAAAAATGGAGCCAGCTTAGGAAATTTGATAGAATATAGCTATTATGCTGAAATAAAATAAAATTTGTCAGTTAAAAACACACAATAAACACGATGTTGTGTGAATAAAAATTCTGCCCATAAGATTTTTTTATCTTTTAAATATTTTTTTTGTGTATGAAATCACATTGATTGTAAATTTAATTTTACAGCATTAATAAATTTTTTAAGTTAAATTTCGAGTATTTCTTAAAAAGTCCATAAAAAAAGGTTTGGGAAGTCTTTTGCAGGGGTTGGCCAATAATTCATTTTAACGTTTTTTATTAAATTTAAAAATTTTAAATAATTACTTATTGCAATTTTAAAATTTAAATGGTCAAAACATATTTCTCGGACCATTTCGCACCTTCTAGTACTTAGGCACATTTCTGCGTTTGGTGATGAAAACAGCCTTACATATGTAGACAGATACGGTTATTTACTCTCAAATTTTTATAGTGTATATGACAAATAGTTATAAATAGTAGCTTGTTGAAATTAAGTCAATTCTTAAAATCCACTGATAGTGTGTTGTGACTATTGAAACAGCCGAATGGTAACGAAACTGTCCTTCCGTTATGTAACTTTATTTAAAGAAATGACATCAATTGCTAATTATCCGTCATGCAGTTCAAAAGAGTTTGAGTAAATTTTGTTAATCGTTATTATATGTATATAGGTTACTATCAAAATAAAGGAAGAACCTTGTAAGGAATTATTATTCCTTCTTCTCTCTAACCCGGCTAGATGTGTGGGAGGAACTAATTGATCAAACGACATGATTCGCTACAATTGTTTATTTGTCACAATATTCAACACAGACACAATAATAATCCAATTAAGATAAATTTGATCAACACTTAGAAGACTGAGGTGAGACAAGATAGCGTGGGGATAATATATACGTTCATTCAAATATATTCCTACGATAACTTATACAAGCTAATTTTTACCTCGGACGTGCGTCAACAATTTACTCTTACAACTTCTACTTAAAATTTGAGCACAGTACCTGAACTCTTGCAATTCTTTATCCGTTAGACGAGGCCTTGAACACTAATAGTTGACTTGAGCACTTCTTAAAGATTTCAACTTCACACGTCCTACACTGTTTACGTACTACTGCCGGATTTCTCGCTTCTCATTAATTCACTTCACATCCGAGCTATCCTCACTTCAGTAAACTTCAATTCTCATTTAATCTTCGATTCTTACTTCACTAACTCTAAAAATCGCGAATACAGAATATATATATATATTAAACTTAATTTGCATAATCACGTTTTCCTATCTCGGTGAAAGTTGGTTGAAAGATTGCATGCCCTAAAGGAATCCCCAAGTAGTTAGTGGAAGGAACCGCTAGATCACAACCTTAGATTTATAAAGAATCCTGTATTGGTAGGATGTAGAACCACTTTTAGCATGTAATACAGCTTGGATTTGCCTAGGAATCGATTTATACAAGTGCTGAATAGTGTTTAGAGGAATATTGTACTATTGTACCATTCTTCATGGAGATATTGTAAAAAATCTGGGAGAGATGCTGGTGCAGGATATTGATTCCTTATTAAACACTCTAAAGTAGAACATAACTGATCAATTATATTTAAGTCGAGTGACTGTGTGAGCCAAGGTTTAACTTCATCCTCGTGTTTATCAAATCATGATTGGATAAGTCCCACTACATGGATAAGTGCATTATCATCCAGGAAAATTCTATCTCCTGCAGGAAACAAATTTTGCATCATAGGATGGACCTGGTCTGTTAAAATTTCTCTATACTTCTCCCCAATGATCCTTCCTTTCAGGGTTACGATTGTGTGTAATCCAGCAGAAAATCATGACACTGCTGATGATATCGTGGCAGATCCACCTCCATGCTTGACAGCTGGAAAGAGACTATCGCAATCATACGTTTATGCATGTGTCCTCAAAGTATGCACCCATTCTTTTGTAGGGAAAAGTGTGAAAGACTATTCACGTCCGACCATATTATTTACTTCTACTTATCAATCGACCAGGTTATGTGAGTGTGACACCACTATTGACGACGTTTGGCATTAACATCTGTGACAAGTGACTTGGGAATTGCTGCTCTGCGGTAAATGTTCTGTTTATGAAGGTGCCTTTTAACTGTAATCATTGACGCTGGAAAATTCAGAAGCTGGTTCAGCTTTGCGGCCACTTTTGCTGCAGTTGTTGACTTTTTAGACACATTTCGATCCGCTTTAATATCCGTCTGTCTCTTTCACTGAGTTCCGTCCACTGTTTTGCTTTGCCGAACTTTTCTTGCCGCGCTGTGTGTATTTTGTCATGATTTTACACGCCGTACCTCTGTAGAAACGTCTCTAAATGTGGATGGTTCGGTCTCACCTGCTCCATCAAACGGGATCCTACAATTTGGCCTATTTGAAAGTCTGAGATATCCGACATTTTACGCTTTTGAAAAAAAATCCAAGACACAGAACAACTACAATATACTACCAGAATATGTACATTTCTATTTATCAATAAAACCCGATATCTAATATTATGTTTTAAGCTTACGATGCAGGTGTTTCCATTATTTTGATAACCATATGTTTATTTATAATAGTTGGTATAAAGGTACTTTCATCTACATTGAACAACAAAAATCAAACTGAGAGTTTTGTTTAAAAATAAATGCTTTTAAATAGTTTTCCTAAATTTTAAAAATGCAGTACGATGATGAGTTATAAATTGTGATGCCCAACTTTTATTCATAAAATATATTCATACTTAGATATAACCTTGCTCTAATTTCCTTTCACTTGAAATTTCACACATTTCACCCAACGATTCTGCCTTTGTCAGAAGCATAGCTGGAACGCTTCTGAAGATGGCGACCGCCTAGTTCGCCGCATTCTGGACAATGTCTTTTCTGGATTTCTAGTCCCTTTTCTGTTTCGTTTTTCATTCTAGTCTTTCTGGTTCCTGAGAACTGACAAGCGTTGCACGAAAATTTTATACAGTATAATTGTTCAACTTTTTTGTCACTTTATTTAAAACGAAAATCGGATGACACTCACTCTCACTGCTTCATTTATCAACAATCTATCCATGATTGACAGCTTCCGCAGGCAGGAAATAGTTCATACAAGCGCGCTTTAGGATCGTATCTATACTAATAAAAGAAAGTTTGTGTGTTTGTGTGTTTCAGCTGTTCCGGCGAAATTAAGCAGCACAGAAGTATGAAACTTGGCATGTAGAAGCTATAGGTTGTTATGCTATTAACCTCGAAGAGTTTTTTTCAAAATTCGCTTTAGATTTTTTTTAAATTCAATTTTTATGCGATTTTTCAGTTAAATGGAGATATGACGTCATCAGCCATGCCAAGTCTTAACTTTGCGAAAATTAATGTTTCGAGCTGTTTTGGGGGGATTTTAGCACATTTTATTGTAAATTTACTTGTTTATGGTTGTATTTATTCGTTTTTTTTTTAACTCTTAGTGGAAGAATTACATTTGTTTTTCGAAAAAATCATCCTAAAAAATGTTTTTTCTAAATTTTATTTTTCCGATTGGCAACACTAATTTGATAACAGTAGTTAACAGTTGGAAGATGCATTGGTTTTCCAGTTAAGCCTACCTATTATGTATTTTTTCAATAACTAAATTAAATTCGTTTAATATACACTTTTGTTTTGCTTATATTTTGAGTGATTATTCCGAACCATTTCTGGGTTTAAATTTAAGTTTGTTGTTTCTTTTTCAGCTTAAAAATTTCTGATTTGTGTGTATTTCTATTGTAATTTCTGTTTTGGTTTAAGGCAGCGTCACATTTATTATTCTTTTTTCATTTTGACCTTTACATGTATTCATTTGATTCTTCTGTATTGTTTCTGGTTTTAGATAAAACTTTGTCATTTATCTTACAGAATTTCTGATTTTTTTTTGTGGCAGAGGTTTCATGCTTTATTTTATTATTATTTTTTTTATTATAATAATTTTAAATTGAATTGGTTTAATATGCATTTTTATGGTTTTCAGTTGTTAATGTTGATTGTTTAGATGTTTGTTTAAATGTTGTAATAACCATTTTAGGTTAAGTGCCACGTTTATTTTATGAACTACCATTGGAGGTAATTATTTTCAATTGTTAATGTTGATTAATATGTTGTTCTAAACAATGACCCAAGTATACGAGTTGTTGAATTTTAGGTATGATACATTCCCTTGCCAAGTTGTCCCAAATGATGGTGATGGCTCCTGTCTCTTCAGTTCAATTTCTTATTTGTTGTGTGCAATCCAGTATTGTTGTTCAACGGGCTGTTCATTTATTATCAACAACTGGAATAGATTTAAGGTATTTACACTTGATCATGAATTGAACAACTAATCTGGCGAAGCGTATAAAACTGCCATGTTGAACCCTAGGACTTACTGCTCCGCTTCTGAGTTACAGGCTGTCTGAACTCTGTTCTTTCGGTTTCCAGAATTTTCATAAGGGATATATCTCTTTGCTGTATTTTGGTAAGAATTTTCAAACTGTTAAAAACATGAGGTTCAGTGGCAAAAACTTGGATACCTATGTGTTTGTTTCTTCTTATATTGAATCGAAATTTTTGAAAGCAACACTTAAGTCATCAGAAATTCTTAAGCTGGGAAAAAATGACTATATAAAATCTAAAACCAGAAACAGTACAGAAGAATCAAATGTATACATATGAAGGTCAAAATGAAAATAGAATAATAAACCTGACACAGCCTTAAATCAAAATAGGTATTACAATTGACTACATACAAAATAAATCAAATTTTTAAGTTGAAAAAAAAATAACAGAATTAAATCTAAACCCAGAAAAGGTTCGGAATAATCATACCAAAAATAAGGTAAAACAATGTATATTAAACTAATTTAGTTATTGAAAAAATATATAACATGTTTAGCTGGAAGACCGATGCATCTTCCTATCAGAATACAGTCTTAATCGTTTGGGTCCTAAGCAGTAATAACAAAGATTCTCTCTCTCTTGCGTGTTTTTATATAAAACAAGATATCAATCATTGGCATGGCCAAGTAATTTTAGCGCGTTTTCACATGTTGTATTTTACAATAATGCAACTAATGAACTTTTTACTAACAGAAAAAGTAGTACTATACTTTAAAAAAAATTTAATTTAAATATGATTCGGCTCATCTAGGGCACAAAAAATGCGGAAAAACCGAGGTCAATCGGTTGCTTATTGGCTGAGAAAAAGGTACGACAAAATATGGAACGAAGACGAAATTTGCGTGCTAATAGCGCTTTTTTTACACTATGTGAAAAATGCGCTAAAAAAAAAAAATTAGATTTTGGTGGATATAGCGTGATTTGCTTATCGCCAATTTGGCTGTGGTGATGCTAATACGTAAGAATACAAAGGCTAATACAAATTTTTATTTATGTATGAGGTTTTCTTTTTGTTAAACTGAAATTAGTGATACTATCAATATACAGTTGTACTTGGGCTATGTATAGCGTGAAACTAAGTCATCACCTGAATATCAGTCACCGCAGTCAAAGTGGCTCTTTTTTCACCATAAGACACATAAGAATCTGTTACTTTGATATTGTGGTGCAAATTTTGCTGTGATAACGCCAATACATAAGTACCTTTTTCCTTAATTGGCAAGTTCCATATTTTTCCATTGTTGTTGGTACAGTGATTATGTGATACAAAGACTCAAAAATCTATTTTTCAGCAGAACAATAATTTGTGAGACCTTTTGTAAACAGAATCATAGATCATGATTACCTATTCATGACACAAATATCAAAGGGTTTTTTTTTTTTTTTTTTTTTACAATCAATGAAACTACACCTTCACTTCTTACCAGATTTTTTTTTTTTTGGTCATGTCCATTTGTTCACAAAAAAAAAAAAAAAAAAAAAAAAATCTGTTAGAAAAATTATGGATGAACACGGAAACTATGGATGTGATTAAATGCTCAAAGTAATTTTCCTTCTGACAATCAGTTCTTCATGCTGATTGTATATATACACATGCATTGTATACATTTTTTACACATAAATGTTACATGTTTTACATATCTATGCCAATTTCTGTCGTTGAAGATAAATATTCATCCTTCCTAATAATAATTCTTCCTTCATCGGCATATTCAGTATTTTGTTCAATGTTGAAAACATTGCTCAAATTTTGTACAACGGAAAGAAAATGACATTGAATTCAAACTAATTGCTATTAACATGTTGGTAATATCGTGAAGATAATGCTTCCTATTTATGAGAAACCAGAATGTACCATTTTTTTTTTGTGTATCGCTGTTTTTTGCCTTTTGGTCCCTATGACCGAAAAGAACCCATTTTTGTTTTAAATGAAAAAAAGCATAATTTTTTTTTAACAAAAAACTATTTGCTGGAACTATGATAAGGTGACCTTGAAATCATATTTTCCTTTTAATTCCATTTTGACCAGATTTTTCGTCATGAGTTAACTTTGCTTCTGGCAATCTTGTAAAGCAGAAAACTGTTTCATTTGTGATCGTAAAAATTTTTGCACAGAAAAAAGATGCACCTTGAAAAGATTTTCTCATATTTCCCTCTGGATTTCTTTAAAATTCAGAGTTGAAATGATTTTACGTCTCATGCTATCATGGTTTAACGTTGCTTCTTATGATCTGTTACTCACATACTTTCTTGGAGATCATATGCATATTTTATTTTATACTGTCCATATAGGATATATATATTTCAATTATCATTATACTTATTTATCATTTATGTACTCATTCTTTTGCTCTTTGCAATCAAATAATAATTTTTAATAGAAAAGTTGCAAAAAAGTATGGTTTCAATAATTAATTTTTTAGCAACATGGTTTATTATTTGTTTCATTCAGTACTGTTGTTTGTTCTGAACTATTTCAACGGGGACCTGTTTTAGGTAGATTTTGATTTTAGTTCATACTAATTAAAGGCTTTTAATATTTAATTACATCTAATACTGTATATTAGATGTATTACAGAGATGTTAGATAGTATTATATGAGGTATGGGTGCAATGCTAATTTAATTTTTTTTCAGTTGAAGGCTTCCTAATATTTCTTATTTATGATAGCATTTAGTGAATCAGTTTATCATTAATTTTTTCTTTCAGTTCATCTATTGCAGGTTATTTCACCCATAGTTCCCATAGCAGAAACTCTCACTACTGCTATCACTTTTCTGTAATTTTTATTTATATTTGCATTCATTCATATCTATTTACTCTTTAGCTTGATAATTTTCTTTCTTACATTGGAATATTTGTTTTTGTTAAATTATTATTTACTTTGAGGCGAAATTGCAATTTGCTTAAAATTATTTCTAATGTGAACATTCATTTGAAAAAAAATATTTTTAACTTTTGGTTATACTACTTTTTATACAGGGTTTTACCCTCACAAAAAATATTATAATTCTATAATAGATAAATTTTTGTTTTTAAAACTTAACCCGTGCGAAGAACGGGCATTTCAGCTAGTATGTATATACGAGAGCCAAACTACGCCTGTCTAGCTTTATTTGTTTACAAGCGAAATACTATGCGCGGATATCTTTTGAATACACCTTTTACATACTTTTGACCCTACCTGTGTCATAAATCTCACGAAGTGGATTACCATTAGACGCGTTATAGCGGCCTTGGCTGAAGTTGTGTACTAAAAGCTACAAGTTGGGTGCTTAAGTTTTTCTCCTTCCCATAATCGTAGTAAATGACCTCGTGCATCTGGTTCCGGAAAAAAAAAAATTGTTCGTTCGATCAATGTAGTGTATTGTTGACAGTTGTACTGACATTGCTTTTGAGTTTAAATTTTCTTGTGTTGCATTTTTCGGAGATATTTGTTTCATTCTTCTCGTAGTTTCTGTCGTGGAGAAGGCAGTACTACTTCTAAATCTTTCGAATTCCTTTGTTGTTAAACTTAATAATTTAAACTTAGAAGCATTGCAATGTTCAGTTTTTCTTGATTCATTACCAAAAGGAATAAATTATAGGAAATGGTTTTATTTCATTGGAATTTTCGGGTTGCTTTCTCCAATTGTTTACTGTGTTGTCATGAGAAAATTAAATAACGCTTTAGAAAATTTTCCTTCAAGTGTTCGATATTCATTTCCATGGCTGTCGCGTTTGAAAATTTTTTAACAGACTGAAATTACTTCTTTACATGGAATTCCTTTAAATGCATGGCAGTTCATGGATAAAAAGCAATTTATGTTTTTATTTTGCTAATTGTCAACGGCTATAGCAGCGACAGGCCTCGGAGTTCCTTCAAGAGTTAAGCTGCCATTTACTTACACATCTTAATAAAATATTTAAAATATAAAATTACTATTTTTCAGAATTAAGTTAAATTGAAACAGGATACGCTTTTTGATGATAGATTCGAGAGGGAAGGACAACAGAAAAGGGAAAGTTTAAAGTTACTCTTCTCCATGAGGCAACTTACACATACATCCCTGAAGGAGCGAAGCTACAGCAAGATGTGATTAGCTCGCGTTGCAGGAGCGTTGCATTCAAACGAAAATTTTAGAATAAATTTAAGATTGAAATACTTTGCACACTACTGAGTCATCTTCTCAAGCAGGATATATATATTTTTATATCTTTTGGATTAGGATGATATTTACACTTCATTTTCACTATTTCTAGTATGCAAATAAACACAGAGCCTGCGCGATACTGAATTTTATTTTTTAAAGTAAGCTGAAGCGAATCTTAATTTTCATTGAGTGATCCTTCTCATTTGCTTATCAATCACTAAATAATTAATTAGGAGGAGAAATGGCGGTGAAACGAATCAGAAACATGCGCAAAAAAACTTCTGAAGTCACCGACGCGTTTGATAACTGACGTCTTCCGCCGAACACATTTTTATAATGTTGTAACTCTGTCGCTTTCTTCAACAGTATTACCGTGCAACTATGCGATTGTTCTTCATTCTTTTACAGCCCCGTCATTCATCGTAATTACATTGACGGCTCATTCTCAAGAACCATTAAGTGAATGCGTTGACATTTGATGGATGCAAGACACTCTCCGCATTTGCATATTCCATTTTACAACAGACACGAATATTTGGAAAAAAAATTTTTTTTTATTGTCATGGTTTCTAATTATTTTCTAAGACCGACCTTGAAATTCCCTGTTGTCCGAAACAATGAAAGACAAGAACTGGTTTTTTAATATAAGACGTGCTTCTGCCTTCGTTTTGGCCGATGGCTGCGTTCGCACGGACCCAAAGAACGCAATTAGCACGCAATTTGTTTCGCCAAATTTGTTTTTCGAGTAGCAATAACTGTATTTCTTTGGGAGCATCACGCACTAGAGATGATGCCCTTGGCGTCGCTTTTCAAAGGTCATGTCTCTGCTTTTATTTCTGCACATGATTAACGTAATTATTACAGAGATGAAATCTAAAGATCAACCTTTTTTTTATGTCTGTACTTAAGAATATGCTAGGATCTCATTTAAGAGCCTGTAAATTTGAAATAAAAGTTTACATGGTGTAATAAACATCCAATAATGCTTTTGTCGCACATAATCCTACTAATGTCCACGCCAAAAGCCGCTTTTTTACACACAATTGCAGCTTCTTTCTCCTGTAAATGTATCCTTTGAGCGCGCGCGCGTTAGCGTCCGTATGAAAATAAAATTGGAACTCGTGAATCTTTCCTTACTTTGATACTATTGAAAACTCAATTATTATTATTATTATTATTATTATTATTATTTTTGTAATTGAGGAAAAAAAGAATTATAATCACCATCACAATTATGCATTTTATTCATGAAACACCACGACAAGAATACATATGTTTTACGATTTTTTAAAATTTTAAAAAGATTACGAGGAAATAATATCACGAACATGATGCTCCGAACTCAAATACATAAAGCAGAAAGTTCGTGTTGTATTGTTACTTAAATCTTTCGTCTACTGAATATTTTGAATTCGTGAATGTAATATCAATTTTTTTTCTATGGTGCTCAAATCTTGATTATAATGTTTTTAAATACAATACGTGGCATTAGAGAAAAAAAAGATCAGGGCTTTCTATATCTATTATTTTTCTTACTTCAGAGAAATTTAGGTTACTTTTAAAATAAAAATATTTGTTTTTCACTACCTACCAAAAAACTCACTTAAAATACTTACTTAAGCATTCTTGATAGTAAAAGAGGGATATATATATTTTTAAATCTTGCGTTATGTTTTTGTTCTTTCCTATGCATTTTATTGCATTTAAACAAATACAATAATCTGGAAATTAGTGGTGGGAGGATTTTCTCATGTGATTAAATTATGATAATTAAAAATTACTTATTTCCTAGAAACTGATTTTCAATACAGACACTATACATTCTTAATGTAGTTGACGCTTCTCGAACGGAGTACTGAATATAAAACTTGGTCGTAGTAAGCCTGTGATTGTTGTCACAACCTTTTCACTATCAACAACTACATCCACTCATTACTTCAATTAGCTTTATATGCTTTATCTCGTTTCAACATTACACGTTTCCTTTCCATGAAACGTATCATATTTCTTCTTAAGAGGTGACAGTTCAGACTTGTGTAACGAACACAAGATACATTCTAAAACGCTAGGTGGCAACGAAGACTGATCCGAGGGACTGCACCTGCGCGAGTCCCACACCAGAATTTTCAGTGATTGTCTCTCGAAGAGAGAGGTCGGTAAGCTCCGCCAGCGACCTTAGAGTAAAGATTTAAAAATTCTGTGATTTTTCCTCTAAGAGAGAGGTTGGTGAGCTCCGCCAGCGAGCTAAGTGTGAAGGTTTTATGTCTGGATTGGTATAGTTTTGTTTTGGGGATTCCTTCTTGGCTTTTTTTCTCTCTAAAAGTTTCAACAACATGGGAGATTCATTATTTGCATCCTAAAACGTGTAAAAAGTTTAAGCTTGTGTGTATGAGAGTAGTCATTGTATTTGTGAGTCAATAAATCAATAAAGCATCATTGGAGTTTCATCATTGAAAATCTAACGACACTACACTTGCAATAACATAAAAAAAAAAACAGTTAGTTTCCCCTGCCGATGTAGCCCACTATAATGAAAAGATGTATGTGCTACAACAATTTATATCAAATTTGGATCTTCTATCTGAAAATGTGTTTAGAGTTTCATTAAAGGTCTTTGATGTTTGACGAAGATTACCTTAGGCGTTTTGTTTCAAGCAGCGGTTCTAAAATTTCAATCACCGTGGCCTCCCTTTATGTATCAGCTTGACATCGCAGACCCCAAAATTTTGAATACCCCTCCCCGACTCCAAACACACGGCTGAGTGATTTAAAGATTCCTCAATAAGACTGCCTTTATTTATACTGACTTTTTTTAACATTTCTTTTTTTTCCCTTAAGAAAACAGAAAACATTTAATTATACATATATTTAAAAATATTACAAAATAATAGTTTCAAATAAATTAATAATGTAGGCACAAATAAATAAATACTACTGGCCAGTAGCGCACATAAAAATTTTCAAGGGGGAGGGGGCAAGGTCGAAAGTCCACTTTTCTCGTACCATGCTTCCATACGCCGCCCAACATGTTCTTTTAATTTTGTCGATGTTCGGGAACAAAAAACAGTAAAAAATTAATTAATAAATGAATAATTAGCATTAAATAATAAAATTAACTATTAAAAACAAATACTTCATAAATTTTTACGTACTACATACATAGAATTATAATCAATCGAAAAAAAATCAAGGGCTTTTGGGAAGGGGTCCGAACCACCAGGACTCCTTGTGTGCGCCACTGCTATAGGCCCAATTCGGTTAGGAAATCGAATTGCATTGTATGCAATCATTATTGCTTGGCATGCTATGTGAATTCATTTCTTACTCTTGGCACATGTGTTTCATATATATCTCCAGTAACCATAACCCAAAATGGAATTTTAAGTTAAATATGTGGAGTTGAGAACTGTACGCTTGTGGAATGTTTCTTAACTTTAAGCACACTATCAGAAGCTGGTGTGCGAGCGTGTGTGTCACAGCTACATGTAATCTCATAGTAACATTGGAATACTTTTCTTTTTCCTTTTGAAAATGTTGTTCCAAGCTAGGATTCTGTTCTATCACATCAGGCTAAGACAGTTTCAAATAAGGGAATTTGAAATAAAATGGGGGCTTAAAAAAATTTGTAGAACAAAGCAAGAAAAAAAGTTATTGAAAAGAAGAAAATTTGTGAAGGGGGGGGGATAGATTGTTGTGCGATTGTTATGTCTAGAGAGAAATTTCTCTCATATCTTCATTTGTACACTCAACTATAAAATTTCTTTGCAACGATGTGTAGCTTGATCGTTTTGTTTATTTACTCATGTAAAATGAAATTAATATTTTCTGTTTTCATAGCCTAAGTTAAATCATTTTTAAACTCAAGTAAATCATAAATTATTTGTGAACTGTACTCTATTTTCTCTAAAATGAGTCATTTTTCTAATGAATAAACTAAAAATGTATTCTAATTCCTTTTATTCAAATATTGAAAAAATGCATTCGTCAAATTTTTCGACTATGATTGTGATTACTAAGGGAAATGATGACAGAATGTCTTAGTTTCATCTTCTGATTTCCTACAGTTTGAATAGGGAAATTTCTAGATATATAAAATGTTAATGACCTTATTTTTCTCATTTGAATCTCCTTTTTTTTCATCCAAGGTTAATAAAATTTGAAAAAGAAAAGACTTTTTTCGGTTTTTCATCTTTTCATAAATCAAACGAAGACTAGTTCAAGGACAATGATTCAAACGCCGAATAACTCGCGCTCTCTCTCTCTTTCCATAATCATATTTATAATAAGGAAATGGAAGAATATTGTGAACATTATTCAACATCCAGTGTAGCTGCTCCTGTATCATAAATTCAGCACTTGATTGCGTACTTTTCTTTGTATAATGGAAGGTGAAAATGTTTATATCGGGCCTATATTATAAATAAATCTGTCTTGAAATGTGACGTCATCTGACACTTTTTTTCTTTCATAAAACTCTGGTATTGAATAAAATGTTAATGACACTCTCTTATAGCGTTTTTAAGAGATTGAATCAATTCAATTTTTTTTGTAGGATTTTTTTGTTCGCTTTACATTTTTAATGTATTTTTCAATGCCTATTTTACATTTCACACTCTCCCTATATATATGAAAAAATATTTTGTTCATGTTTTCAATCGTTAATAAAATACTTTTTATTCATCCACTTAAGTTCAAATACATTATTTTAAACTTGTAGTGGATGACACTTGATGTTAATATAGTTTTTTCGGGTATTAATTAATTAATTTATTTATTTAATTAATAAATAGTAACAAAAATAATAGTCCACCATTATTTTAATAGGAAAATCGCTCGTTTTATCTCTGTAGTGCATTGGATAGCGCTTTGGACTTCTATTCTAAAGATCGTGTGTTAGAATCCTACCTGGGATGGCCTAATTTATGAGAATGTGATTTCTTTTTACTATACTATTTTATTGAAATAATTAAATTAAATTAATGAATAAATGGTAACAAACAAAAACAATAGTCCAACACCCTATATAGAAAGGAAAATGGAAAATAGCAAGGAAAATTGCTTTCTATTTTGCCACTTAATATTGTGAGTCTGTCATATGTATATACATATTTAGAAAATTGTAATTATTCAATAAAAAGTAACTAAAATAAAAATTTTCTTTGTTGACCTTAGTAGTAATCGACTTAAAATTTTTTTTATATTACTTACTTAAGTTAAATCCTGCTGTTTTACAAAATTAACGAAAGTATTATTTGCGTAATGAATGTATATCAGTTAATTCATCCTTAAAAAATCGGTTTAAATATTAGATAAACTGAAATTTATTTCTATATGTAATTTTCTTCAAGATTTATTTTGTATTAATAAAGCTAAATTTTTCTACTTGGTTAAGTAAAATTTGTTCTACGGTGTTAAAAATGTTTAGTTTTCTTACAACTTTTGTTTGCTCAAGTGCAAATAAAATTCCTAAATTTATATTTTGAAAAATCAGCAATGTATATTAATAGACTAGATAACTATTATATTCTTTATGCTCTTGAAAATCTAGTTATCTAAATTTGTTTATATTACATTATTTTTCCTTTAGAATCCTGTTTTGCTAATTTTGTTGTGAAAAAAATAAAGGTTTAAAAAATTTATTTGGTTAACGTTTATTTCATCCTTGTAGAATAGTTCATACTATTTCAAGATCGAGATTATTTATTAAGCTACTTCTGTTCAAATAATCCTTCTCTCTTTCGTTGGTGCGTGATCTACTCTTGAATAATGTTAACCGTATGCTTCTCTCGCAGTGTATCTTTTGAAAAGGATAAAGGACACTCTTTTGAAAGCGATAGGTATGCTTAACAGGAAAAAATTGCTTTATTTTTTGTCACGACTTTACTCGCAATGTTTGTGAAAAGTATTTTTTTATATAATTCGATGCTTTTTTTTTCTTCTTAATGAATGAATAATATGATGCCATCTATTTGTATAAATTTCTACCCCCCTGCTGTCATTCTATATGCCATTAATGGCTGAATGAAATCGGACATTATGTCTTCCATCGAAAATTCGATCTGAGATAGAAATTTTTTATATTTTTTCCCCCTCTCATATCGCTTACGAAAGGCAGTGCTTTAAAATCTCTTATACTTTTTTTTTCTTTTTCCTCAGATAAGTCTTCTTTCATTCAGGACCATTAGTAATTTGATGAAATGCGGACTGATTTAAAAAGTTTGGCAAACTCCTTAATGGTTCATGCGTGAATCATCATCAAAGTACAGTTTTGTCTTTCTGTGTTCTAAATTAAGATGAAGTATTGAACAAAATATGTGAATAAATGAATGATTTTTTTTTTCATTTATACTGCAGCACATTTTCGAGAGTTGTCGCTAAAGGGAAAAATGATAAAATATATTTTGAATTGTATTAAATTTTTTCTTACAAATAAAATCCAGCATTCAGAAATTCTCAATAAAATTGCGATGTTTGCTATTGTTTTATTGCTCTATTCTGTTAGGTTTTATTCTGATTTGGGACTCGTATTTCTTTGGAATAGCTCATATTCATTTTTCGAAGTTTATGCCAATGGGTAAGAACTTAATTTTCTAGTTTTGTTTCATACACTTCTCACTAAGTAGTCGAGAAGAGGATGATGATATATGCAAGGGATCGGCAACCTTAAAGCTGTGGTGTACCAATTGTTTCAAATCTATCAATATGATTTGAAACAATTCTAATTTGAAACGACAATAGAAGCAGATTTAAGGAACAGAGATCAAGAGTACAGATTTAGAGTTTTATTATATATTAATTATGCATAATTTAAAGATATTTATTTACATCCGATTATATGCCCTTTATATTTTCGCTATCCGTGAAAGGACTGAATTTGGCACCTGCACAATGAGCAATTACGAAACTACATTCGTTCCCTTTAGGTTTGGTTCCAGTTGCTTGACTAAAGATGTTCCTTCGAACAATAACACGGCTCGTTTCATAACTTCACATTTCTTATCGGCATTCTTAAAAGTTGACTGATGTTCAGTTTGAAAATTTCATTGTACACTTGACGAGCGACATACGACGCTTCCGCGCACATACAGCACAATCTTTTTGTCGTATGTATCCATATTCATTCGTCCAAGAGTCTTGTAGGCCGCGAACATCAAAGTTTCTTTTTTATGTATTGCCCATTTGAATTAAATATGTAAGTATGAATCGTTGAAATAATTAAATGAATAAATACAAGTTCTTACAATAAAACTCCTACAACGCACTATGTGCATCAGAAATGTTATTTTCGACTGGAATTATACACGATACTTGTACAGGCGCGCACAAAGGAGAGACAAGGCGATTTAACTTAATGTGAACTTCATAGAATGGTGTAAAGCACCACTGAATATTGTACCACGTGCCACATGTGCTGTGCCATAGGTTTCCGATGCCTGATTTGAACTATATGATGAATCAAGATGGAAAAAGGCCATTTTATATATATTTAATAATAAATTCAATTACTCTAGTTGCCTGTTACTTTTGTTATTGTTCTCGATCTGAGAGTTGTAGTATAAGGATTAAGTCCTTATTTTGATTTTTTTTCTTTCTTCGTCAATTTTTTGCGAACCCGGGCTCTCTATTTCTTTAGAAATCAACAAATGTAATTCCGAGAGAACTCTGAAATGTAAACGAATAATGTAAACATATTTTTTTTAAATATCAGTGCTTTTCTTATTTGGAAATTATTCAAATAAGAAAAAAAATTATTCAAATAAGAAATTTCATCTGAAAAATTATGAGAAAAAATACTTTTATATTTTAACTGATTGATTTATTTTCTATAAAATCGAGTGTCTGTTCTTATAGACTTTTGGAAACGAATTTTCATGTGAGTTTCTGCGAAGTGAGGGGAATTGTAAGAGGAAAAGGAGGCGTTTTATTTTATTAAATCATGTTTCCTTGCATTTATTTTATAGTTGAAAGATATTAAAGTATCACCCAAAAGATTTTTTTTTTATGAAGAAAAAATTGCATGTTCCTGATTTTATTTTGCATTATGATTCTACCTTCAATAAACGTTTATAAAACTATAATATGGCCTCCAATTTGTTGATTTTTTTAAAAATCCGTATTTCTAAGTATTTGCTAGACCCTTAGTTGTGCATGTATTTTTAGTTTTTCAAACATAATATATTCAAGATAATGAGAATAAGTTTAATTTTATGACGTAAAATACATCCGATTTGATATTTCATTTATTTTACTTAGTTGACTCGGGTATTGATATACTGCTTTAAAATATCTATTCTCAAACGCGATGTAACATTCGTTAAATTACAAAATAAATATGGATTCATATTCCTTATTAAATTAATATATTAAAACTTTACGAAATATACAGATAATATAAAATAAAATAAACTGATTTGCTAACGAAACAAATATAAGATAACATCGGCACTATTGTACATAAAGAAATGTCACGAATTCGAAACATGTATGCATTAATCAGCTGTTACAAAAGTTTAAGAAGTAATTGAAATAATTTGTATCTTGGAATGAAAATGAAAGCAGTAAGCTCCGATAACATTTACCCGTACTTTTGAATTTTAAAAATACTCATGGGATATTGCCAAATACGGTTTCTATTTTTTTATTTTTCCTGCAGTCTGAAAGAACATCTAATGGAGAAAAATAGGTGTTTCTATTTGTTGCCAGTTTCATGCATATAAATTTAATACAATCTAAAAATTCTATCTGTTTCATAGTACATTCATAAATTCTAGGATCTAGACGGAAACACTTGTCATTATCGTTATATCCAAAAAATAAAATTAGTTTGATAAAAGTTGTAAGAAAAAAAAAAAGCGAAATTTGTGTTTCAAGTTTCATTATTACTTTCGCAAAGTGTTTTATAAAAAGAAATGGAATTTACAATTTTCTGACTCTTTTACTGATGCAAACTATTTGTATATTTTCTCATTCTTAGAGTTTTCTTTTTTGAATCTGAGATTTGTTGGATTATTCAATATAACTATCAGATCCATTACCGAATTTATTCTGCGGAAATCTTAAGATCCATATCGGAAAAGAACACTTATCTAAAAGTTATACTTTTATGTGATTGTATTTTATTGTATCCATATATTCACCTTTTAAAGACATCAATAAATCTATTCGTGTTATTATTGCTCAGAATTTTATTTTTTAATTAGATTTAAGATTCAACTTTTAAAAATTTAAGTTGCGATCAGTGATATAAATTTACAGTGAAGTACAGAAATTAAGTATAATTGGGGGATTGTATAAATGAAAAGGAATGCTCTCTGGTGTGTAATCATCATCTATTGATGTTAACTAATGACCTCGTAGCCTGTTGCAATCACAGGGACAAATATCTCAAGCCAAATAGCTTACAAGAGAGAAACCTGTATAAAGCTCGATTGCGATGGAGACGAGAGCTTGGGAACCGAACAGACAATCAATCAATAGAGCGATGTAATATTCTCTCATTATATTCATAGCATAAAATGGGAAGAACGTGGTACACAGGTTACCATTTTCAGTACATTACTGAGTGAGATCAGTGTCACAATGGTGGGGCGTTTTGGTGTGAAGTGGGCATTACGTCTGTGTGTGTTAGAAGTACGAACTTTCTCATTCTCCGAGGATATTCTGAAAATATAACAAGGTGTCGAGGGGTGAGGTTCCGGAACCTCATGTTAGTCTTTTTCGAGGTGCTATGGATCAATAATTTTTGTTCAAAGGCATAAGTATGACGCCACACCATTATCAACTCTTAGAGAAATATCGTAGAAAGTGAACTAACTATCAAGCAAATGCAAATGATCGGTGATCTTAAATTCTGTTGACCATGTTTATAGGGTAGGAATGGCGAACCAGTATAATATATAAAATGCACGCGTGCCATCAATGGCCAGCGACACAATGTTTTGGGAACGCGTGCGATCAAAATGGTTTGCATTTTATTTTAAAATAACAAAGTTCACTATTAAGTATAAAGAACAAACTCAAGTTATCGGTCACGGAGCGGCGGGGAGTACACTCGCTTGTTACTGCCTTGCCTTAGTTAGGTCGTAGACTATAGTTGCATATGATGCAAAGTTTGTCTACTCGTAGCATAGTCAATTTCGTTGAGACAACTTTATTTTAAAGTTTATTTGTGTTATATTTACGATTTTTAACTGCTATTCAACATGGCTAGTTTAGAACAAAAAGTGCGAGATAGTAAGTGTAACAGAGGATTTCGAACTTGGTGAATCTAGAAAAATGGCATTATTAGTAAAGGCGACAAAACGGTGCTTGTTTTATGTTCTGGAACAGTGGTATGCAGAACATCGTCTGTAAAACGGCAATTTGAAAGAAATCCCCCATCTTTTTTGTCAAAAAAGTGAACCACAGCAAAAATAATTAATTGCTTAGAAACTATATAGCAGATGACTCCAATTCAGCATGAATTATACTAAAAGTAATATTGTACAATCCTAATTACAAGTTATTTGTCATCCAATCTGCAACAACAGAAGTCACACTAATGTTACTTTATATATATATATATATATATATATATATATATATATATAATTTTAATTACACGTGTAACTAAAACATTTTCAGCTATACAGTGCAAAAGGTATTTTTTCATTGTGAATAGTTTTTTGTTGTCAGTATTTAGTTTTATTTTCCCGATAATGTATATATATATATATATATATATATATATATAGCACAAGTCACACAAAATTATTTGACGGCACGTTATTCAATAAAGGTTCGCCACTTCTGTTATAGGACGTAATGCGCGAGTGAATTAAGTTAAACTTCATCAAAGGATGTTATTGAGCTTAAAACCATTCTTTTACAGAAGTGTCTCATTCGCGGTATGAATTATGTAAGTGATGCGATTGTTGCACGCATTGCCTTCTTACCAACTTTAAGCCGTTTTCCTTTTCGTAAAGCAACCGACAAAATGTTTGATTTTTTTTCATTTTGATTTTTTGCTCAAATTAAGCAATACATTTGTTTTATGCGTTTTTCAACTGTCTTCTTTACTTGCAGTAGCTTTCTAGCTAAATAAGACATCTTTCATCTCATTTTGCCTTTTACTTTCCAACCTATTTAAATACAAAACCATTATGCTCAACTTTTGGACACCAAGACAGAGAGAGAGAAGTAATATAAAGGCTATATAATAAGCAACCATAGTTAAAATTTGTGTTGACATTTCTTTCCATACAAATTTAAATTCTGCTTATTTACTAAATATATAAACTTTATCTGTTGTCGTTGCTTGATTATGTTTGGAATAAAATAGGAAAATTAAATTTTCTATTTTGTGAATGAGATGCATGTAGGTTTCTCTGTTTATAATCTATGAAAAATAGAACAGATTGTTATCATTCCTTTTCTACGAATTATCTTCCTCGCTATCTTTCTTCGTGTCTGAGAATTTTATGGAAATGCAATATTTCATTTAAAGTTAACATGCATTTTTATAATCAAATATCTTTATCCGGAATTAAAAGCATATATTTAGTCTGGAAATTATGATTGTTACTTTTTTATAATGCTGTTTTTTTTCAGCCTTGCATTCTTTTATAAATCACTATTTCATTTTTTTTTTTTTTAAATTAGGATCGGATAATTTTTTTATGTTACATTAAAAAAAACTTTCGGTTTTACTGCTCATACATTTTCATTACTATGTTAAGATTTCTCTATGTTGAAAAAGAAATTGAAAAACCTCATATATTCTCCTTGTTCTGAGTATTTTTCATATTAAAAAAAGATAATTGTTTTTTTTTAAAATTATTTTTACCACGTTGTGCGTTTTTTCTTTTATAAAATAAAAAGAAATTTTGAATTAAAAGATAATGAATATTAAAAACTGGTCACATATTCTTATTTCCCTTTTTTGTTTATTGAAGCATGAAAATATATTATAAAAATAATATCTAGGAAATAGTTTTGATAACAGCTTACAGAACGCAATGCTATATCAGAAACTATTTTACAGATATTTTACATTATTAGCTTTCATGAGAATAAATGAAAAACCATTCTTGAGTTGTAAAAGCTCATATTACTAATTTTTTCAAAATATCAATGTTAAAGAAAAGAAATAAGAAAGTTTCATTCACCAGATAGTATTTAAAAATAAATAAAAACACTTAATAAACTCTCTACTAGTAGTTTTTCTTTTTACTGGTATGGTTCAACGAACTTCTATATCATGAACTCAATAGATTTCACACATCCTTTCCGTATAACAAATGAAATTTTATTCTTATTTCAAAATTTTGATTTTCTAGTTAGGGGTTATTAATCTCCTCTAAAGAAGGTATCGTACCATTCCAATGATTTTATTTTGTAGCAAAATATTTTTTTTAAAGTAAAAAATTAAAAGTGACTTAATAGCTGATATGATGATACTTTTTTAATAACAAAAATCCATTAAAAGCATACATGAGTTAAAAAGTTAACATAAAATTTTTGTATTTTGTAGTTACAATTCGGTATCTTTAATTGCTAAAAAAGAAGAATCGTGTTTGCAAATAAAAATATTAATTTGATATACTGGAGGATGAATTAGATTTGAAGGAATTTGATATCAAAGGAATAAATTTAATTTGCTGGAAAATTAATTTGGATAGCAAAATTTGTGTAGTGTCTATTGTGTTTTTTTCGTGCAGTTTGAGAAAAATGCAAATAATAATAACAATAAAACAAATAAGAGATGTTCTGATATAATATAATTTTTAGTAAAAAATATTTCAGAGCTATTTGAATCATGGAAACTAAGAAGCCAAGCCATAAATTTCCTTATTCGTTTTGTTTTATTAATTTTTATTTATATTATTGGATTCATCTTTATTCTTTCACTGTACACAGGAGAGTAATATTTTTAAAAAATTCTTATTATTAATATTTTTATTTATTCATTCGCTTTCCTATCTTAAAAGTGACAATATTATAATAGGTTCGTGCATAAACACACGCTTTATTCTAAAATCACAGAATTTAATTAAAAGGTAATTCGACAGCTGGAAAGGAATCGGAACGCTTCGGAATTCCAATTACTCTGTTCAAAGCGATTGAAATTTATCTTCAACTAAAAACGGCGGAGCTGGCAGCTTCAGTAAGCAGGAATCACATCTACCAAACGAATTAACTGCCAACATTATTTCAAGAAGTAGGATTAGACGATTTAATTATTACTTGATGTTGGCTGTTAAAGCAGGGACTCGGTTGCACTGAGCCTCGTTGATTTCGTACTTAAGCGCTCGTTAATTAATTAATTTCTCAGTTATTATCCACTTCAACCATTGAAGAGGAATGCTCTTATTCGAACATTTCCTCTGTTAAGCTCATCATGAACATCCTGGTTTGCTCTGCTTTCGCTTTACTTATGGTTTTTGATTTAATTTTAAATGGAGAATATTTTAGATTGAAATATGTGTGTCTGAGAATAATGTCATTTGCTGTATTAAATATAAGATATTTTGTTTTGCTAAAGTAAAAGAAGTTGCTTTAAATTACAGTGAATTGAGACGTAATGTTGCTTCAGAAAGCCAGAATCCTGCAATAAATTAATTGAAGATCAAATGCTTAGTATTCAATAGCACATGTTGTTCGGGCATAAAACTCGTAAATTGTAATTATGGATGAAACTGCGTTTAATAAGATTTTAAAGCAGATAAAATTTTAAATTCTTGAATAAAAGTTAAAGTGATAATTTT